>PITA01003340.1:0-77967 GCA_004023965.1 Spilogale gracilis
AGGGGTAAACTGGAGGACAGTGGGAGAAGGAAAGTAAATGGGAACTAGGGTAATCTAGGGAGGGAAATGAAACAACAGAGACTTTGGACACAGAAACAAACTGAGGGACTTGGAGGGAGGGGGGTGGAGGGATGGGAGAGCCTGGTGGTGGGTACTGGGGACACCTAAAGCGTGGAGCACTGGGTGTGGGGAATGGGGAGTGAATCTTGGAACACTGGAAAAAAAAATTTAAGTAACAATAAAAAAAAAAGTACCACAGTGTTACAGTTACCATCCTTTAATATTCATTTTGGCCCACTTATATGATTATACCTTTAAGAAAAATTATTAGAAGCAGGAGAGGAATCAAGCAATGTATGCAGCTTTAAAACTTTGGTATTTAGAGCCAGAAATGACACATAAAATCTCCACATTTTCATTTTAGAAGACTTCTTTTAGAGGAGAACTGTGGACTCTGAGAAACAAACTGAGGGTTTTGGAAGGGAGAGAGTGGGGGATGGGTGAGCCTGGTGGTGGGTAGTAAAGAGGGCATGTATTGCATGGAGCATTAGGTGTGGTGCATAAACAATGAATCTGGAACACTGAAAAAATAAAATTTAAAATAAAAAAATTAAAGAAGAACCAGCCCCAGTATTAACATTCATAATAAATGAAACAGCTGCCCTTTTAAAATTAAATGTTTGAAACTAAAATTTTTAAAAACAGAAATATACAATTAGAAGTAGTTATGTGTGCTTCTGTATAAGGTGAAGTCTTAACAATAGAAAAAAATTATGGAAAGGAAAAAAATGATCAATTTGGTTTTGTTGTAGAAAGTCTTGCCAATTAAACTGACCAAACTTGTTCATTAAAATACCTGAGTACACAATTAAATCAATTGACTTTCTAACACAAGTGTCTGACATTTTGATGAGTTATTTTGGAATGTTGAGCCAAACTGATCCTTTTAAATCTCTCGCATAGAGAACTTGGGAGCTGGTAATAATTTAATCCATTTTATGCAGTTCTGTCTTCTCATTTCTCCTAAGACTATACTGAATAACTCATTTTTTTAGTCATCAGTTAAGTCTTGTTGTCATATTTATGTAAAAGCCTCCCATGACTGTGACCTCAGTGTTCCAGGTGTGACTGCTTATTATAAAGCATGTGATTTTGTGGCCTGTTGTACTAGTTGATTTTGCTAAATTTGGTTTATTTGTCAGAATCTAAGTCACTTTTTAAATTTAATTCTTAGCTCTATCATAGTAAACTAGTTTTGATGATTCTGTTGGAGTATGTTTCAGATATCAAACTAGTGGTTTCCTGAGGGAAGGAAAAGAAACTAGTTACAAAAGGGCACAAGAGAATTTTCTGGGCTGGTGGTAGTTACAGAACTATTTAAGTTTGTCCAAATGTATAGGACTATATACCTAGAAAGGGTGAACTTTACTGTATGTGAATTATACCTAAATAAATAATAAAACAAAAACACAAACACATGGTTAAAAGAAAAAAAGGTGAACCTTAAAAAGTCCCTCAGGAAAAGGAGTTGTTTGCAACTCCTTTGTATTCAAAAACAAAAGATTAAAGCAATGGGTCATTTACAGGAAGATAGGCAGATCACTAGTAGAGAAGACCTGAGCACAACTTCATTCTACATGATAATTAAATATATGTTACAGGGCACCTGGGCAGCTCAGAGGGTTAAGCCTTTGCCTATGGCTTGGGTCATGATCTCAGGGTCCTGGGATCGAGTCCCACATTGGGCTCTCTGCTCAGCAGGCAGCCTGCTTCCCCCTCTTTCTCTGCCTGCCTCTCTGCCTATTGTGATCTCTCTGTCAAATAAATAAATAAAATCTTATATATATACACACACACACAAAGTTCTCACCAAACTAATGGAGACAAACAAGTTTTCAGTGAATTGTTGTAGAATATGAACTGATAAACACTTTTCAATTTTGATTTATACCTCAATAAAGTAAAATGAGCTTTATATGAATTTTTGCATAATCAATATGAAACCTTAAAAATAAACTCATTTATCAAGACCCTAAAATTTTAAAAATATTATAAATAAGTGGCAAAAATAGAGCCAACTGTCTAGAACATACTTCCCATATAAGTAAAATATTAAAAAGAAAAATAGTAAGTAGAAGAAGGTACTCATTCCCAGAAAATAAGAAAAAAGGGTCATATGTTTGCTGTCCTACAGTACAATGTAATGAATAAGAAAATATTTAACCGTGCAGTAGATAATTGGACAAAATACTTAATTATATCGGCCACAAAATTAAATATAACCATCAAATTAAATTTATGGAAATATTTTAACATGGTAAGTATAAAAATGCGTATTATTTTGATCATAGCGTCCTATTCTATTATGTATACAGTAATTTCATGAGGGCTTTTCTTGCTCTTGATGGTAAAAATTTGTATCCCATTCCAAAAGATACTTCAGAAATATAAAAACATTCCCTCTTGTCATTTTTTGCCTTTATTAACATTTTAAGTAAAGGAAAACAGTATTTACATAAAAATTTTTATTATAGCATTATTTATAATAATGAGAAAGGGAAATCAATTTAAATGTTAACCCTTGTACTAGATAGAGTAGTATGTAGTCATTATAATTTTAATTATGCAAACTATAAAACAGCATGGGAAGAAATTGTTATGATCTTATATGAAACAAGCATAATGCAGTCTTGTGTGGGTATTATCTACTCAACTACATTATTAGAGAGTCATGTAGTAGAGAAAAAGACAGAAAATACTGCTGTAGGGATAAGAGCAAATGCTTATACAGCTCACAGGCAGTATTCTAAAATCTTTTTGTGCATTATCTCTGAATCCCTACAACTCCATGACTTTCATTTTGTCAGTTAGGAATTTGTGCTACAGAGAAGTTAAGTAACTTTCCCAAAGTCACAGAACTATCAAGTGCAATTGCCAGTATTTGAACTCAGACAGCCTGTTAGCTGTTATCCTGTATTGCTTCAATGTGCCATACTCCCTGAAACGCACAAGAGGATGTAACTGTGTTAGGTTGTCCTTGTGATAATACTACCCATAACTTCTCCTTTCCAATCTTTCTGTAATATTCTTAATGAAACATGCTGTTTACAAATGTTTGGGTGGAAGGTGTTTAACGGCTTTATGAGAAAAGGTGGAAGGTGTGACAGAATGAAGGAATCACAACCACCAGAGGAAGCCAAAGGAAATTACCTTCGGGCTACAAGGTGGAGGGAACCTGACCAGTTGGGAAGCCAGTGTGTGCTCTGCATGAGTATATGGTGGGGAAACAGAAGGGCTATGCTGTTTCTTGATTGGCCCTACCTTGAAGTCAGTTAGACTCAGTGGAAGAACCAAGTATACCCTGTGGAGTTACATAGTGGGTTGTGATGCACTTGAATCAAATGTTTGGTCCTTTTTGATTTGCCTGGGCTTAACTGTCTGTACAGTAGGCAGCAATAAATTTGAATTATGAGTCCCAGTACATGGTCATTATTTTGTATCATATAGAAAAATGGAAAAAATACTGGAAACAGAATATGATTCTGTTTTCTCAACTCAATAAAAGACATATTGTCCCAGGTCCATTTGGAACAGTTATATTAGTTGTACATATAGCTATAGGCTAAATTACTCATTAAAGTCCATCAGAACATTATTGACAAAAATTGTGTAATTTAGTGCCAGTTATTGAAAAAGATGAGACAATTTGCTGTTAATGCGTTAGGTGGCAATTGGGAAAAAATCAGAATTATAAAGATTGTCCATATTTTTAAAAATAGCAGTAGGAACAAAAACAACATTGACTCTCTTAGTTTGTCATCTAAATATAAAGCATGTTTCTTTTTTGCAGAAAAGCTAGCAATTCTTGTAATAAAACTTACCCTGGAGGGTATGTAAGAATAAGCTCAGAAAAAAATGTGAATAAAAGAAATCATAAAGAATTACTTGGAGCTATAGTTGTTGATCATGAGGATTAGGTTTGACAGGAAAATACGTCCTTTGGGAAATCCTATTAATTCTTAATAGCAGATTTTTGTTACAACCTATACAATTGTTGCAGTATATCTGCTGCTAAAAATCTATTTGAGAAAAATAGGTTTCTAATGCCCTGAGATCTACACTAAATGAAATGTGACTACAACATTCTAAATATAAAGATAAAAATCAAAAAAGGGCTAAAATCTAAAAGTTCATTAAAAAATCTAAATCTAGGGGCACCTGGGTGGCTCAGTTGGTTAAGTGACTGCCTTCGACTCAGGTCATGATCCCAGAGACCCAGGATCGAGCCCCGCATCGGGCTCCCTGCTCGGCGGGAAGCCTGCTTCTCCCTCTCTCACTCCCCCTGCTGTGTTCCCTCTCTAGCTGCGTTTCTCTCTGTCAAATAAATAAAACCTTTAAAAAAAAAATCTAAATCTAAAAATTGAATGGACAGAGTATCTGGATTTGTAGACATTTTACTTTGATGTATCCACAGCCTGAATTTCAAATAGAAATTTTACTTAAATTAAGGAAAAACTGGTATGGCTAATATTTCAAGTGCTAAGTCAATTACAAAAACATATCTTGAAAAGATTATCTTCTTTGTGAATAGTTTGCTTCCCTCCTTTTTTCCTACCCCAGTTTTCTTTCAATCTTCAATACAGATAGCCTCTTATTTCAAAATACAGGTTAAAAATGTGTGTAAATAAAAAGTGTCTTGTTTCTGATGGACACAAATTCACTCTGAAACAGGCTATTTCTTATCTCTTAGTAAGTGTATTGATCTTCTTTGAAGCATTTTTTTTGGTAATCTTTAGTCTCCACTATCTATTTGATGTCCTAGAGTCCTGTTATTATGGATACAAAACCAAAATATCCCAGTTTTAAAGGACCTCTAATGCCTCAGTGGTTTGGTTTTATAAATGTAATTTTAGCTTTGACTTGTTTTGGACCATTTCATGGAACCTATCAGACCATGGAGTCTTTTAGCAACCCTCAAGATTTCTGAAAGCAACGCAATTAGATAAAGTAGACTGTGACTGTGAGGTGTGCTCCCAGTGCTCTTTGGACAGTGAGCTTTTACAGTCCCCAAAATAATGTGCCAAAACATGCTACAATTGGAGAAATCATTTTAAGGCCCTGATTCTATAGTAGATCTTATAAATTAAGTGTGTAGGTTAACTTAAATTTTCCATTTCAGGGAGCTTAATCTCCAAAACTCGGTATTTCAAAAATTTCCTAAACTGTAACCAGATACAGTGTTTCAACAATAATGGAATAAAGACATCCAAATATAGGAAGTATAGATGAGGTCCCAAACTCATGCCCACAATTGTGAACCAGGCATAAGGTGAAGGGGGGGTGAATGCAGACACAGTTTACCTAATGTGGGGGAAAGCTCTAAGGCATGTGAAGAACTGGATAATTCAGGCCCCAGATAATGGTCAAGCAAAGCCCATCCACTGGCCAAGTCTAGCTTCCAGAGGACACCAATCAGAAACCTCCAGTACAGAGTATCAAATTAAATGTGTCCTAGGATGTCTTTTGACTACTACTTTTAAGATTAAGCCTTGACCACAATGAGATACCATGTCATACCCACTAGTATGGCCACAATAGAAAAGATGGACAATACCAAGTATTGATAAGTATGGAGAAAGATTGAAATCCTCACACATTTCTGATGGAATATAAAATGATACAGTTTCTTTGGAAAACAATTTGACAGTTCCTTGAAAAGTTAAACATAGAGCTACCATATGACCCAACAATTTCATTCCTAAGTATATACCCAATAGAATAGAAAACATACACCCATACAAAATCTTGTACACTGTTCATGGCAGAATTATATAAATGCAGAAACAACCCAAATGCTCATCAACTGATAAATGAATAAACAAAATATGGTGTATCATACAATGAAATTATTCAGTCATAAAACAGAAAACAAAATACTGCTATAACATGGTGAACCCCGAAAGCATTACACTAAGTGAAAGAAACCAGATACAAAAGGCTACACATTGTATGATTCCTTTTATAGAAATATCCACAGTTCATAAATTCATGCAGAGAGTAAATAGATTAATGGTTATCAGGAGCTGGGGAAAGAGAAGAATGGGACATGATTGACAATAGGTACAGGATTTTTTAGAGGAAGTGAAGAAAATGTTCTGGAATTAGTAGTAATGATTGCACAGTGCTGTGACTATATTAAATATTGCTGAATTGTATACTTTAAATGAGGGAATTTTAGAGTATTTAAGTTGTATCTCAATAAAAATAAGCTTTGATATGAGCTTATTTCCTTACTGATTTAACTTTATTTTCTTTCTTTAAAGATTTATTTCTTCATTTTGGGGGGAGAGAGGATAGGGAGAGGAAGAGAGAGAGAAATCCTCAAGCAGATGCCTCACTCACCATGGAGCCTGAAAGTGGGCTCAATCCCAGGACCCTGAGATCATGAACTACCTGAGCTAAAACCAAGAGTCAGGCCCTTAATCGACTGAGCCACTCAGGGGCCCTGGTTTTACTTTCTTTTAAAAACTTCATGCTGACAAATATAGAACTTAATCCTCAAACCCACTATCTTCCTTTAATTTTCTTGTTCTTAAATTTTTTGTAAATGTGGTCTCACTTCTGCATCTCTTTTTGGCAACTTCAAAAACATTGTTACATTATCTTGGAGTCTCTCCAATTAGAGGTAATTAGGAAAAGAAGAATTTTTTTAAACATTTATTTATTTGAGAGAGAGAGTATGAGCAGGAGGGGCAAAAAGAGAAGGAGAGAGAATCTCAAGCAGACTCTATGCTGAGCACAGAGCCCAATGGGCAACTTGATCTTATGACCCTGAGATCATGGCCTAAGTTGAAACCAAGAGTTGGACACTTAACCAACTGTATCACTCAGGTGCCCTGGAAATGAAGAATTTGAGAGCTCCGAGAATAGAAATAGGAAGTTAAGGTAAAAGTTATGGCAGGAGTTGAAACTGTTACAGTGAAGTCGTAGGATTAATAAAGGAAGCTGTGGACAAGTAAACCACTTGTTTACTTGTTTACAGAAGTGCAGGGATTACACTTCTGTATCTGTAGGAAGGCAGATGCTGAGCTGTGTAAGCCAGAGACTGAAGGGCTGTGCCTTAATGCTGCCATTTTGGGCCTGGACAGACATAGAAGCCTCTGGAAGTTAACAGCTCAGAGTTGGAAAAACTCAAAGCATCTTGGGTTGAAGGGCCAGTCAGAGAACAACTGTGCCTGTCAGTGGGCAGCCCATTTGTGACAATTCAGAATGACTTTACAGGCATTTTAATGAGACTTCAAGGAGAATCCAAGATGTTTCAAGGCAGTCAAGGGATGGTGAATCAAACTGGTCATATTGTACACATTGGCATTAATTTACAATATATAGCATGCCATCAATATGATTCTGAGGTCATAGTGGGTAGAGTTTATTGTCGTCGATATTATAATGCCTTTAATCTCCATCCTCCAGCCCTATTTTTTTCTATTAGGTCTTAAATTCCTCAACTGAAGATTCCCTTATAGAGTAGAGGGCTTTTCACTGGTGGTTGGAGAGGGAATGGCTGCCTTTGGTTGACATAAGTTCTAAATAGTTGGGTAAAGCGAAGTTTTAAAAAAGCAGATTCAGTGGTTCTAATTTTTATTTAAGCTATTACATTCTCTGTGATGCATAGACTATACCACCAAAAATAAAGCTAAACTGGGCTGACAGAAGAAATTGAGAAGAGGGATTAGAATTTTGTGTCAAAGTTTTAATAATGATTATCTCTAGAGAGAGGGATTATTAATGATTATGTTCCTTTTATATTTTTCTGTACTTTCCAAATTTTCTCATGTTTTATTTTTTTAATACCACCCCCTAAATGTTTGATAAAAATAAACTTCAAAATTTAAGATCAGATCTGGGAATGCTGACTTTCCCAGGTGCCATTGGCATAGTTGTAGAGTGTGTATAAAAAGGCTAAGACAGCAGGATTCTGTATTCAGAATGTGGAATAAGCCTTATGTCATAAATTTTGCAATATTCCAAGAAGGCTTCCCCTTTTCTTTCCTTCATATAGTCAGACTGAATCTGTATATGGTTAAACAAGTTACTTAGCTTTTAAATAATTGAATCATTTTTTTTCATAATAGTAGATAACTGGCTGGATAGTTTGTTTTTATTTCATTAAATTACATTTTAACATTGGGTATTTAGATTTACAGGCCATATCTTAGAAGAAGGATTTTGCTGACTGTCCCATCAACACTCCCCCCACATTTCACAGATGAGAAATCTGAGGCCTGAGGAAGTTAGTGGGCTGTCAGGCAAAATTCTGATTAGTTAAAGAAGGAAGACTAGACCCCAGTCATCCTGATTTGGCAGCTGACAAAATCTATAGAGCAAAAGATGACAGACCAAAAAATGATTAATATAATTTAAAAGTTAGCTTCTCTATACATTGAAGATTGCTCGAAATAACTCACCATTTTCTGCTGTTTAAAACAAATGCCGTCAAAAAAAAAAAAAAGGCATGTAGTTTTGGTCAGAGAAAAAACTAAGGAGGAGAAGACTCAGCAACTATGAAGATATATATGTGTAGGAGATAAAAATGCTCACAAGAATTTATGATTTAGATTCAAAGTACCCCTGAAAAATTGGGTTTTGTGGTCCTATAGAAACAGAAGTTCACTGCGTGTCTGTAATGTGCCAGGCCTTCTGTAGGTCTCCTTTCCCTACACCATCTCTTAAAACCTCACAAGCGTGCTGTATTAAAAAAAAAAAAAATGTTATTTCCATCCGGCTTTGAAACTGGGGAAACTTATTAGGTTCAGAAAGGTTATGAGAATTTCTCAAGATCACTCAGGTAATAACCAGCTTAGACCCCAGAATTCCCATGTAGACCATATGGACTCTGAAGGCTACTACCCTTCTGAACATAGAGAACAATAGGCCACCCTGGCTAAGCTTGTGGCCTCCAGTATCTAGTATCCTTGAACATGGCAAGTTCAGCTCACCTGCCCCACTTGTAGCTGCTTAGGTGGATCATGGCAAAATCTATTTTTCTTTGAGGTTAGTAATAGAAAATGTTCCATCCTGAAAGAAGTAAGGATGGAAGATATTCCCTGTTTGGTATAGTGTAAGTATCTATATGTGTAAATTATGTCTTGACATACTATTGTTGCAAATTTCTAGAAACTGCACCTCCCTCAGAAGGTACCATTAGTACTATTTGGTGTTAAGAGTACTCATTAATTTTTTCACATGTTCCTTCCTTACCAGATCATAGTGAGATAAATATAATTTTCTTACTGCTTTTAGGCTGACTTCAATATAAATCATGGCTTGTTGAAAAGGGGTCAGATGGATGATGGCTTTGGAAAATTTAAACTTGTTTTTATATAAAATACCAAGTACCACCTCCTCTCAGTTAGCAAGATCCACATCAAACATTGCCCTTTTCCTTTTTTCCATCTTCCTCTTTGGCAAAACCAGGCTCTTTCATGGTATAAGATTAGCTCATGATGATCTGGGTAAATGAAGTTCGTCTCAATGTCTATTATGACCAGCATCATCTGGGATCTTATTAGAAATGTAAATGCTCAGGCTCCACCTAGGCCTGCAGAAACCTGGAGTTGGGGACCCAGAAAACTGTGTTTTGAAAAACTCTGCAGGTGATCCTTAGATACCCTAAGTATGACAGCTATGTGCATATAAATTATTTTTTAAATGTTTTTAGGTGAAACAAATCAGAGCTCTAAAAAATTCACCGAGAGTGAACCTAATCTAATTCTTGCATATTCAATAATTAATGTTAGCAAATTAGATACAAAATTCTGATTAAATGTGTATTTCAGATAAATAATAAAAAAATTAGTCTAAGCTTGTCTCAAGTATTATATGGAACATACTAATTCTAAAAAAAAATGTTTATCTGAAATTCAAAATTAACTGGGCATTCTGTATTTTTATTTGTCAAATCTAGCAACACTATCACCAACCCATTCTTCTACAATTCAGCTCTGAGAGGTAGGAGTAGCTACAGTTTGGTGGGACTGGGTGACCTCCCTTGTTTTGATTTTGCAGCAGGTCAATCGGAGAAGAAAGAACCATGTAATTCATGCCTGTGCCTTTTATAAGCATTTGGCTGCATGCTGTGATTTGAGAAAACAGTAATTACTACACTTCACATTACTTGTTTATTTTGTATCACTGAAGAAGATAATGCCTTTTCCCCCTACTTTTAACCTAATAGCCTATTAGGAAAGCACAAGGTGTCCTCCCCATTAGTCCCTCCAGGGAATTTCAGAAAAATCAGTCAGAGTGAGACAAAATAAGTTGGAGGTTGGGGAGGCTGAATTATAAAAGCACTGACTGGCAACCAGCATGCCTTGAATGAGCTAGGGCTAAATTTTTAGGCAGTTGTGTGTGTGTGTGTGTATGTGTGTGTGTGTACACATAGGTGTATGCTTGGATGGGGAATGGGGAGGGATCCAAAAAAGATTAGGAAACTGATATTTATTGGGTTCCTACTCATGTCAGGCATTGTGCATGAGTATATAAATTATATTTCATCTTAATGTCATTACAAAAACATTTTATGAGAAAATAATGTTGGAGACAAGGGAGTTCAACACTAGTGTCAATCTTACACACATATACACCTATGCTACTTGTGATTCTTCCTGAAGCCATTGTCTCTGTCTTGCCCACTTAAGATGAAAGAATGCGCCTGACTATATAGGGGCATGCCCTTCCTTCAGGAAGACATGAATACCTTTTTAAAAGAGAGAAAATCCATCCTAAACTCTAAATAGTTTAAAATTGCATTCTGAGTATTTCTTGCATGGGAATTTCTAACAACAAACTACTGAAGCCTTGAATGATTCCATGAGATATATTAGGACCCAAGAGAGCCTCAGCTGAATGTGGCCCATCAATTTAATCATCCTACTGAGTACGATGACCTACAGGTACTACTTATAAAGCAGTGTGAAGATTATGGCAGAAGTATTTCTTATGAGCTAATTTACATAGATACATATTTCATAGCTGGTAATAGAAATCGTTTATATTTTGAATTTGTTTTTCTAGTATACATATGCTTTTGCTGCTATGGATTAAAGAAAGAGACATAAACAGCCAAATGCCCCCCCTGTCTCCTACCTCTGAAATGCAAGTGAATTTAAGATGGGAGAGTGATTCATGAATGAATCAACATGAAGATCAAATGGCCTCTTCTACCCTTTAGCCCCCACCTCAGAGCAGGCTAAGTGACAGTGAAGAAAGGGCAGGCAGTCATGTTTCTGGCTGTGCCTGATAGTGAGTAATAGTACATTTTTGTTCAATGGCAAATGAGCAAATGCCCAGGCAGTGGGATCAGGGACTGTGGGGTGATAGAAAGGGAGAGATGGGAAGGGGGTCTCCATTATCTGGACTGCCTTATGGTGACTGAAGAAGGAGCAGGTCAGGATTCCTACCATTTGTAACTTTGCATAAAATTTGACCAGTATATTTTATCTGTCTTCAAAGCAGCCTCCCAAGCAATTAGTGTAGCTGCAATTTGGGGATCGCTGACATAGCTCCCACAGTTTTTTACTAGCCATTAACCAAACAGCTGTTTGGGAGGATTTTTTTTTTCCTAAACTAATTCAAATTTAGGAATCACTTTTATGAAGCACTCAAATTGCTCTTGTCACTTCCCCTTCCCTATCCAAGATGCTGTTTTTTGATTTCTAACTGAAAGACAAAGGATTGCTTGACATAATGATTTCCTTTTCTTTACTAGGTTCAAATACAATTCAGTTTAATCTGCAGAAAGTGGTGGGAGAAGTGAGAATGTTTTCCAGAAAGCTTATGAAATATATTTTTTAAACTTCTTCCACTCTACTTCTACTGAATAAAGATGCACTGTTGTTTGGAATTAATTGGAAATAAAATTTGTGATAAAATTGATAGTTTTTCAAATATATATACTTGCTTCCCATATAAATGAGTCTTGATGTACTGCCTATGTGTGGCTATATATAGATTTATGTATGTAAATAAATGCACAAATATAAATATGAATAAATATATAAACGTGTATATTATACATGTGTAAGTACTTTTTATATAAATGTTTGTAATGTTCTGATACATTACAATTGCTCAGCAAATAATAATTATTGCTATTACTGAGCAAAGAAAAACACCATTATGATGAGGTAATTGGAGTCAAAAAGTCCACATGTAGGGTCACTTTGTTGCATAGAACATTAAAAAGTAGTATTTTCAGCTGGTCTGTAATGTTCCTCAAAAGCCCACGAACTAAAACAAAAAGAGTCAAACTTCTGTTATACCTCAATACCATACTGTGAGCTAAGACAGTTCCAAAGAGGCATCACTTCTTCCTGTGTTTAAATTGGGGGTAGGAAAAGGACCAGAATCAATGACTAAGCACATTATAAGTATAATCACAGGGATTTATATTATATTCTGATTAGTTGAAAATTATGATTCATACATGTTATATGTTAGCTGGTAAACCAGATCATTCAACTAACTACTTGCCTCATTTATCAAACATTTAATACAAATTAAAATTTTGCTATGATTTTTATTAAAAGTATATTCTCATTTTTACCCTTAAGCTATACCATTATGACATCATTTGAAACAGGCTGAAAAGTGAAAATTCAGTTAAAGAAGCAATCCATGTAGTTAGACCTACTGTGGCAGAGGTAATGATGGCCAGAGTTCAATTTTCATGGTAGTTGGGGTCTTGCAGACAAAAACCTCAATGGCATAAAATGCCAATGGCCAAATGATGCCAGGGAGTTTTTCTAAATCACAATCAAAATTCAGTGTCATTGCATGGTATGAAGGGACTGCATCTATATTTTGTTGATATAACACAAAGAAAACTCTTTGTTAGCTTAAATACAGGCACTTTATCTTCTTTGAAAAGTCAAATGAGAGGAATTACTTAAATATCGCTCACGTTGCAGCTTCTGTTAAAAAAAAAACCAAACCTGCAGAAACAGTTACCTAGGCTGATTAAAATCACGTATAATATAGGAATTAAAACTATTGAACATTTAGGGGAATAATTACAAACCTCTACAATGCATTGGCACAGAATTCCATCAGTGTTTTCTGCCTGAGCCAAAGCAAAATGACTTTCGATTCCTACAGCTCATTAATTTCCAAGCTGGGTTATTAAGGATGATAACAGTTAGTTTTTCAATGTGTTGGGTTCTCTTCTCCCTCTTGGTTTTTAAAGAGTAAAGGGACATTTTACATCCAGGACATAGATAGTAATTTCACAGCCCTGTCTTTAGTACCTTATGTATTTGACCTTGAGGAACATGTCCCAGCCCTCCCTCTGGGCCAAACAGAAGCAGAGATCTCAAAATCAGCCTTTAGATCCAAGGAAATATCAGGAAATCCTTTTTCACATGTTCCCTCACAATTCCTGGACAGCCATCCTCCCCGACTTGTCCCTTATCTCAGAATGGCATTATAGTGTCACAGAGGTGGTGAGACACTGGTGAGACACACTGAGGAGCCAGCCCCTGGGTTCAGATCCCTAGTCACCCACTTACTTCTCTGGGTGACTTTGAATAATCACCTCATCCCTAAGCACCAGTCTCCTCATCTGTAATAGTTACCAGGCACCTATTAAACACTTAATACATTTTAGTTGGGGGGGAGGGGGGGGACATTCCAGAAATCTCTGAATGACTACATTTTGGTGGAGTAAAAAATGTGGTGCTCTTAGAACCTAAAATCATAAAATGATTGGTTATGAGATTTGAGGCCTGTAACTAATCATTTCTGGGTATTTATTTTCTCCTCTATAACAAGGGAAATATCCTTATGGACTCGGTATGAGGGAAAATAAAGGAATGTACTTATGGGACATTCTTGAGAGAGCATGGGCTTTGGCATCCTGGGGAAGATTTGAGTCCTAGCTCTTCATCTACTAGCTCTTGATCTTGAGCAAGTTACTCTGTCTCCTTATTTGGAAAGCAGGCACCATAGCACCTCCTCTGCCAAGTTCCTGTGTGAACTTTGAGTTAATTTTTCTGAAGTTCCTAATGCATAGTAGAGAATTGATAAATAGCAGGACCATTGTTTTGTGAAATATTGTATAATCTATGTAGCACTGTGCGGATATGAGCTGCCAGCTTCATTACTATTTTTGCTCTTCTGGAAGATGGGTCAGTAAGCCCTTTCCCTCAATACCCATAAGCAGTCTGCAGAAACTTTTAACAATTGCTACTTTCCAGGAATGCTAGGTATGTGTACCATCCACTTTGGGAACTTAAAGTTCTGATTACTTTCGACATCCCAGAAAGACAATGCCAAAAGAAGGCATTGCCTTGGGAAATTGGCCCAGTCAGTGATCCAGTGATCTGCAGCAAGTATCAGAAATCCAGACTGAACATGTGAGGATGTATTGCTCTCACACAGAAGACATGGGGTGAACAATCCAGAGCAGGCTCAGCAACTCATCAGCACTCTCAGTGACATGAGCTTCTCTGTGTACCTGCTGTTTCTTCCTCAGTGGGTAGCTTTGTCTTCGTGGCCACTGTGTAAACACTTTCCAGGAAGGAAGAAAGTGGATGGGGTCGCAACTTCATGCATATTTCATAGGCCAGAATTGGGTCACAGAACCACCCCCTAGCTGCAAGGGAGTCTGCAGGGATGTTTAAGTGGATAGATTATTGCCCCAGATCAAATTGGGATTCTCGTAGTAAGGAAGAGGGGAGAGTAGATATTGTTTAGCTAGCATTGTCTGCCACAGTGGAGTGGATTCCTGACAGGTGTGCCAGTGAGTATGAGCAGGAGGCACCTCCAGCAGAGCAGAGGTCTCTTCAGGTTGCTTCAGAAGATGACTTTGCACTGAAAATTCTTGTAATTATAAGGTTGAGACTGTGGTGCGTGCGTGCGTGTGTGTGTGTGTGTGTGTGTGTGTGTGTGTGTGTGTGAAGAACAGACAACATGGGGCGCCTGGGTGGCTCAGAAGGTTAAGCTTCTGCCTTCGGCTCAGGTCATGATCTCAGGGTCCTGGGATCGAGCCCCACATTGGGCTCTCCGCTCAGCAGGCAGCCTGCTTCCCCCTCTTTCTCTGCCTGCCTCTCTGCCTATTTGTGATCTATCAAATAAATAAATAAAATCTTAAAAAAAAAAAAAAGGAACAGACAATATGAGAGGTGCCTGGGTGGCTCAGTGGGTTAAGTGTCTGCCTTTGGCTTAGGTCATGATCCCAGGGTCCTGGAATTGAGCCCCGTGTTGGGCTCTCTGCTCAGTGGGGAGCCTGCTTCTCTCTCCCCCTCCTCCTGCTGCTCCCCCAGCTTGTGCACTCTCTCTCTCAAATAAATAAATAAAAACTTAAAAAAAAAAGAACAGACAACATGAGATCTACCCTCTTAACAAATTTTTAAGTGTATAGTATAGCATTGTTACGTGTGAAATAAGGTACTGTTTGTTTTCTCACTTTACTCACAGGAAATGGGAATATGCAAGTGTGCATTCTGAGGAAAGCAATTCATATCTCTGGTGATTGTTTTGGTTTGGTTTAGTTTGATCATTTTGTTTTTCTGAGGTTTACAACTGCTTCAAGTGTCCAGACTGACACACTTCTGTCAGCACCTTCTGTGCCCGTGGTCCGTGGCTAAAGGTCTGTCTTCCCAAGGTGATTTGAGGACATTCTCCATACTGTACTGGAACCCCTCTAGGCTCTCTATTGCAGTTCATGGAAATCGTTCCAGGCCGAACGAGTGGAGCTGTTTTCTTCTGTGCGGAAAAGGGGACACAGGCCATAGGTATTGCTATGAATTCTCTGTCTGAGAAGGGATGATAAATCAAGTATATAAAACTGAGATTGGTGCCATAAATGCAAAAAATAAACGTTAATGTACATAACAGGTCTGTGTGATTAAAGCCCACCTAAGAAAAGTGTCTCTTCTTGATTGCTAGAGGGGATGTCAAAGGGAGGTAGAGTCACCTCCTTGGTTTGAAAGTGGACCTCTCCACACAAGAGAAAATATAAAGGGTGATCCACTGACCTTTCCTCAGTGGCTAGAGTTTTTTAATTACTTAGCCTCATAAGGTCCCTGTTAAATTATGAATGCTATATAAGATGTGACTTATTGATTAGACTTTCTAACATTTGATCTTAGATAGGTTTTTCAAATTAACTCTAGAAAATTCCACTAAGTTGAAATTTTCCTGGGAGTGAGAATTGGATTTGCTTTCTTATCCCAGGACCTGGCATGATGTGGGTAGCTGGGCACAGAGGAGACATCAGTGAATGTTGGCTCAAGGTAACGGAGAGGATGGGATGTGGGAATGAAGGAGGTGAGCATCTGAGGAGGGCAGAACTGACGAGGCAGATGGCTCTCTAGGGAAAAGCACTGGCAGCTATTAGGGAACTGTAGATATCTGGAGAGAGGGCACAGAAAAAAGGCCAGAGAAGCGCCATAGAAAATAGACATTCTATTCGCATGCATTTGGCAAGAGTTATGCTGCCCCTTGGTACCATCAAAATGGAGAATGGGAACCAAGTGTGAAATGCCACGGGGGGGGGGGGAACTCCATGAAAGAATAAACATTTGTCACCAGGTCCAGTTCTGGCATCTGCTCTGGATTTATTTTTAAATAAAGCAGGTCTTATTAAAGTAGTTAGCCTAGCTGTGAGAGTTTTGCCACTGATTCTGGAGTTCCCAAGATAACAGAGCACATGTTGAATAAAAAGATAATTCTAAGCTTACATGTTCCTCTGGGGTCTTTTTTTAGTACATGCTTATTGCCCAAATTCATAAGTGTTGAGCTAATGTAATGTTTTAATTGCTCTTGCTCCTCTGTATGCAGTGATAGAATGCAAGCCATAATACTGATTAAATTTACATTTTGATTAAACAATATAAAAGTCCTTTCCATCCTTTATTTTAATCATGCAATACTTTCTGAGTATATTCTTTTAAAATCCCGTTTAAGCATGAGGTGCTGATATTCATATCTTGACGAATAGTTAAGTGTTTGCCCATGCCCACTCCCTCTGTCTCTGTGAATTTGTGGTCCTACTAGATGTAACCACTGATTCAGAAGCAATTTACTTATGTAAGGGGACTTTTAATATTAGTCTGATATAAAGGGGTCGGTCAATATCTGGTGCTAATGTAAAACATTACATGCACACATATATACCCAATCACTGAATTTATCTGGCCACAATTTATGATGAGATAATTAACTATCTTCCTCTTTAGAGTGTAATGCCTTACTGGGGGATCCTGAAAATTATTGGTGAGAGTATAAATAATTGGCTGAGCTTTGGGGGAAAGCAATGGGGTGGCATGTATCCACACTCTAAGCATGTATGCTCTTTGACCAGCATTCATGTCTAAGGATCTATCCTACTGAAATGTTTGCACATGTGTACAATAGTACTACAGTATTGCAGTATGGCTTATGATAGGCAAAATTTAGGGGAAAACTTAGGGGAATTTAGGGGGAAACTTCAAATGCTATTCCAAGAAAAGTAGTCAAATAAACTACAAGACAACTGTGTTTCAGATTATTCCATACCCATTTAAAAAGATGGTCAACAGGGCACCTGCGTGGCTCAATCAGTTAGACATCTGAATCTTGGTTTCAGCTCAGGCCATGGTCTCAGGGTCATTGGATAAAGCCCCTTGTGGGGCCCTGCGCTCAGCACAAGGTTTGCCTGAGATTCTTTTTCCCTGTCTCTCTCTCTCCTTCCCCCCATCATCTCCTCCCCCTGCTTGTTTGTGCACTTTCTCTCTCTCTCTCAAATAAATAAATAAAATCTTAAAAAAAAAAAAAAAGATGAGGCGCCTGCATAATCCAACTTGGTTAAGCATCTGCCTTTAGCTCAGGTCATGATCCAAGATCAAGTCCCACATCGGGCTCCCTGCTTGACAGGGGGTCTGCTTCTCC
Organism: Spilogale gracilis; assembly: GCA_004023965.1. NCBI lineage: Eukaryota > Metazoa > Chordata > Mammalia > Carnivora > Mephitidae > Spilogale > Spilogale gracilis. Next base: position 17,932 of record PITA01003340.1, read on the forward strand.
CTCTGACCGCTCCCCTCTCACGTTCTTTCTCTCTCTCATTTTTTCTCTCTCTCTCTCAAATAAATACATCAGTAATCTTAAAAAAAAAAAAAAAAAGATGGTCAGTGTGTACAGACATAGTAGAAAGAATACCAAGACATGTTAATGAACGCAGTAGGTAATAATAGAACAATGCATATGGTATAGTCACCTTTATATGGAAAATCTATGTATTTGTATATATATAATTTTGGATAAGGGAGTTTGGAAGGATGCATACCAGATTGTCAACTCTAGCTACTTCTGGGGAGCACAGTGGGGGTGAGGAGATTGAGTATGAAGAGGGCCTTCAGCATTTTTTTTTGAGAGAATTTTTTAACAATTTGAGTTTTCATGCATTTGTTGGGTAATTTTTAAAAATATCTTGGATTTTACCTTCTTCAGATTTAAAAATAAAATAACATGCACAATTTTTAGTTTCAAAAAATAATCAGCATTTATGAGTACCACAAGTTAATGTGCAAGAGAGAAATATCAGGAAGATAAAACAGAAGAGAAATTAAATGAGGAGGTAATTAAATGGGTTCTTATAGTTATATGTGTTACCAAGCAGCACACATACATGAGCACACACACACACACACACACACGCACGCACACACACACTCCATTCAACTTCAGTCATTTATGCAACCAATATTAATTATGTACCTAACCTCATCAGTGCTAAGACAAATATATAAGTGTATACACACAAATATATAAACATTGTAGAAATAATGCATGTAGGAATTAATTGGTGTTCTATTTAGGTCTGCCAGACTTGTGGATAAAGAAGGTTGTATATGGGGAGGAAATGAACTCTAAAATTTACACTGCAAACTCCACAGGACGAAGGTTTGGGTGTCATAGAGAGGAGTGAAGGGAATTAACCTTAAGATTTTCATCTATAAGAAAACTGGAAAACTTACACATTCCAAGTTTATGCAGCTCTTTATGTGGATAAAGGACTTTTGTAAATGTTGTATCATATGTCCTCCACAGCCACATTATAACAGTGATCCTGTATTGAGGGCCTACTATGTGCCTGTCCTACTAGCTGCTTACATAGACTATCTCACTTATCTTCACTATCACTGTGCAATCACATATTATTGCCATGTTACAGCAGAGGAAACCAAGACCCAGTAGGGTTAGGCAAACTGCTGGTGTGATTACGTAGCGGAATCGAGGGAAACGTGTCGAATTTCGAAGGCAGTGTACTGTATCCTAAAAGATGAAGAGGAAGACAAAAACCAATAAAAGGGTAGGGTGCGTGACAGGAAAGGAAGAGGGAGATACAGAAAAAGAAGGAAGGAGGAAGAAAACACTATTATCAATTACATTATTTCATGTGTTTAATATTGAGGACTGAGAGATCAGTTGAGTCTGCCAAGGTGGCAAGTGGCAAGTCGCAAAACCCAGAAGAGAGCTCACATACTTGAAGTACCCTTCCCGCCATGTCCCTGCTGTCCCTCCAATGTCAGGAAATAATGAAACCATGACCAATTTAACAATTCATTATGTGCTCATTTTACATCTGTATATTTTCTCTAAACCCATACTGGAAGTATAGAAAACTGACTCAAAAATATTTTTTTATCTCTCCCTAATAGAAATAGTTTTTCTCAATCAAGCTATAATACAGAAGTGAACAAACTATGTATTATACATTCAAATTACAGAGAGCAATAAATAATTCTCAAAGGAAATAAGCAATGATTTCCAAAAATTCAATTGACATCCCAAATTAGATCTTCATAAGAAGATGAGCCAATTAACTTTGCCAACAGTTCTTCCTATTTTGCTATTCTCACTTGCATTCTGAAATTTTGTTTATATGATTACTTCAGAACCATAGGGGAAGTAAACTCATTTCTATCTTTTAGGGAATAATTGTCTTATTCAAAGGGCAGCAATTCTATTCATGAATACGAAAAAGATGAAAACGAAGAATAACCAATAATTCCTTATACTATGAGAGAAAATTGCTTCAGTTTGCAAAATAAAGAAAAGGTTAGAAAAATTAACTAAAAATAATCCAGTAATTTTACCTCCATAAATGTCAGAGAAAAAGGAAGTCGAATTGGCCTCTGGTTTCTCCTTCCTAAAGCAATAACCCACAGAGCTGGGTAGAAGAGTCTGCGATATGGTGGATTCTTTATGCAGAAATTCAGGAGTGTCCATTTTCAACCTTGGGGAAAAGGAACAATGAATGTTCTGTTCCTACCTACATATTTTCAAAATAGCCTTTCCTCAAGACCAAGTCACACTTTCCCTAAGGAAATAATCAGTTACAGAAAAATTTCGAGGGACCAATAGGTTCATAGTAGTTCTCTTTGTAATAGCAACAGTTGGAAACTAGGACCACATAAATTTTGGTGCAAATATATATGTCATACTTCTTTGCTTTTTAGATGCCTTTGATTGCAAGGAACAACATCACAAATTTGTTTGGGTGGAAAATACACGGTAGAGTATGTTTACCAAATATTTTTGATTAATCAACATTGCAACTTATCTGTACAGTTATATACTCTTACAATTGAGGTTAGAGTCTTCTTTATCGACTCTCCTAGGATGAAGTTTCATCTGAGTCCTGTGACTCTGGGCAGCTTGTGTGACTCAGGAGGGACATTTGGCTTACCTAATTCAGACCCTGATTTCAGCCCCACCCTGTTGACACCATTGTAATTGACCATTTAATTTCTAGGTAGCTGAAAAAGTACCTGAGTTCTGTCTGCATTTCCTCTTGGGTTAGAATTCTTCTTTCCTCTCCTGAATTACCCACACCATACATTCAATAGCTTATCTTCAAAGCAATTTGAAAGTTTTTGACAGAGGTGTTCAGTGCCTAATGAGAGACCATCGCAATGCCTAAATCAAGCACATCTGTTCTGCCAGCTTTTGTAATACTATGATCCACTCTGAAGAATTTGGCAATTTCTACTGCTTTTAATTCTATTACTTAGGGTATAGCAGGCTTTCTTCTGCATACACAATACCTTTTCCTTTCCAAAACCCCATCCTATTGTGATATTTTTGAAGTCATTAGAAAATCATTTGGGATCCATATGTAAGTTAAAATTCAAATGTATTTGCAAATGGCAAGATTTCATTCTTTTTAATGGCTGAATAATATTCCATTGTATGTATATACCACATCTTCTTTATCCATTCATCAGTTGACTGACATCTGGGCGCTTTCTATATTTTGGCTATCATGGACAATGCTGCTATAAATATTGAGGTATTTGTGTCCCTTTGGGTCACTATTTTCATAACCTTTAGATAAATACCTAGTAGTGCAATAGCTGGGTCATAGGGTAGTTCTATTTTTAACTCTTTGAGGAAACTGCACACTGTTTTCCAGAGTGGCTGCTCAAGTTTGCAGTGATGTAGATGGAACTAGAGTGTATTATGTTAAGCAAAATAAGTCAGAGAAAGACAAATACCATATAATTTCCTCATATGTGGAATTTAAGAAACAAAGCAGATGAACATAGGGAAAGGGAAGAAAAATAAAGATAAAAACAGGGAAGCAAATCATAAGAGACTCTGAACCCTAGAAAACAAACTGAGGGTTACTGGAGATAGGTGGGGGGATAAGGTAACTGGGAGATGGGCATTAAGGAGGGCACTTGATGTAATGAGCATTGGGTGTTATATGCAATTGATGAATCACCAAATTCTACCCCTGAAACTAATAATACACCTTATATTAACTAACTGTAAATTTAAATAGAGTCTAAAAACAACAATTCAAATGTATTTGGTGTTGCCAAGTTGACTTTACTGTTACTAAAGTGGACAGATATTTTCTACTCTTAGGTAGGCTCACATGGTCTCAGATACTGACAACTCTTTTACGATATACTCCTGACTGGCCACTTACATGTTCCTTTGACATTTATACTTCATAATTTCAAAAGCATTAAACTGTTTTAAATATTCTTAGAAAGTAGAGACACCTGGTTAGCTCAGTCAGACAAACATCCAACTCTTGATCTCAGTGTCATGAGTTTGAGCCCCGTGTTGGGAGGCTTAAATAAACACACTTTTAAAATTCTTAGAAAATAAAAATAATAATAGTAGAATCTCATTCAGTCATTTAAAAAACTTATGTTTAAAGAATTTTCAATCATAAATGAAAGTACTCATCAGTCGTTGCACCTAGGATGAGTTACTAACCTCTTTGTTGAAGTAGCATTATGTGTAACAGGGGGCTTTGGTGAGGATTAAATGAAATGATACAGTGGTTGTCAAAATGTGGTCTCTAGACCACCACCTGGAACTTGTTAGAAATGCAAATTATCTAGCCCCACCTCCAGGTGATTTTGAGGTATCATGCTAAAGTTTGTGAACCACCAGGATTAAGTATTCAAAACATCTAGCTCACAGTAAGAATCATAGCTATCAATTTCTAATATGTAGCATGTGGAAAGCATTATGCTAGGAGTTTACCTGCTCAATATTACTTCACCACCACAATAATCCAATGAGGTATTACTACATCCATTTTATAAATGAGAAAACTGAGGCCCAGGGAAGATAAAGAGCTTAAGTTTGTTCTATGCTCAGGTTTCTTGTTTTGAGACATCAACATAATAAGCCACCGATTCACTCACTTGGTCAGTCGAATGCTAATTGGTCTCATTTAGCTTATCACCTCATTTTATAGGTTTAAAAAAAATGATTCCCAGAGAAAGAGACTTGTCAGGAGTCAAATATTTAATGGAAGAGTCAAAAGTAGAACTGAAATCTTGAAGCTTCTAGTCTGAGGCTATTTCCATCACAGTTCATGGCCCTTAAATTTGGATGCTCTGATTTCAAAGTAACAAAGGATATACATAAAATGTTACTCTCAGAATACGTTTTTTTGTTCCAGGGGAAAACGCTATTCCACCCCCCACCCCCGTCCCCCCACTCCCAGAATACTCAAGGACCTCAGATACCTGCCAGGGCATTTCAAACTGTTCTCTCCAGTGCCCACTTGTATTAAGATAAGATCCATATTGTTGATGTTTCTTAAGTAGTTAGCTTACTGACTGTATCAGAGTGTTCTTGTTATCTTAAAAATGAGTATTATTATTTCATGGCCTAAGGAAAAAAAGACCAAAAGTGTTATTGACCCCAGTGTCAACTGATATGTTGAAAATACTTGGTACCTTTTTAGCAGTAGAATATTTACCTAAAAAGCAAAATGTTCTGTAAATAAACAATTCATAATTTTATCATAGACTCATATATTGAATTGTTTATTTACAGATTCAAAGATGGGATCCTTGTATAGGCTATCCCAGATTCTAATCACAAATTAAGACTTTATTTTTCTAATATTTGTTTTATCAATTAATTAATAGTAATGCTCTTGATAGCGATATACATATACAAGCAGTTGTTTTTTGTAGTGTTTGGAATTTTTCAGAAAAAATAGATCCTATAAATTCAGCATTTTCCTGGAAAAATCTCAGCAATCTGAGTCCAGGACAAAATAACTTTTTGTTCTGTTTTAAAGATTTTATTTATTTATTTGAGAGAGACAGCATGAGAAGGGAGGACAGAGGGAAAGAGAAGGGAAGGAGAAGCAGACCTCCAACTGAGTAGGGAGCCAAAATGGGTTTCTGCTTAACTGACTGATCCACCCCTGTGCCCCCAAAGTAACTTTTTGTACTTTGGGGGGAACGCGCTGTTGTTTGTTCATTTTTCAAATCAGAAACTCATGGACTAGGACACCTAAATTGGGTTGTGTTCTATTGTTGTGACTTCTCACAGCTTACTCACCCCCAATTAGGGACATTTACTTCCTCACCTATTAAAAAGGATGGTAGGGGTGCGTGGGTGGCTCAGTCAGTTGAGCATCTGACTCTTGATTTCAGCTCAGGTCATGCTCTCAGGGTCATGACATGGAGCGAGTCTTGTGTGGGGCTCCCCGCTGAGTGGGGAGTCCGCTTGAGATTTTCCTTTTTGCCCTCTTTCTACCTCTACCTCCCCCCACGTTCACTTGCTTTCTCTCTAAAATAAATAAATCTTTAAAGATGATATATATAGATAGATGATAGATGATAGATAGATAGATAGATAGATAGATAGATAGATAGATAGATAATAGGATGGCAAATAGTTGCATGATTTTAAAGTTTGGAAACTAAAGGAATTCTGTAGCTTCACTAATTTAGGAGAGATTCACATACTTTAGAACTCCTGCCAGCCCAAACTTTAACATTTTCCCCAAAAGCACATTCACATTTTGTTGCTGATAAATAACACAGTGGAAACTTTCTCAATTTCCACTCGACTAAAGTAATAAGTTAACAATGTCAGCATCAGAGACACAGCACAAGACTATGGACTTCAATTTATGTATTAATTACTTACCTCGTGTACTCACAGTATATACAAATACCGTATACCTCTGAAGCTTTTACTAGTAAACAGTATGGTATAGCAAAGTAATACTTTCATTTTTTTACTAGAATTATGCTATTTATTCAATTTCACATATAGCAATTCTAAACTGTAATGTTCACATCTATAACACAAGTAGTATACTACCGCTTTCTTTTTTTCCTAGTTGATATATTAATTCATTTGAAAAACTAGACATACCAGCGTGGCACTTTCTGGTGTTTTTTGTTGTTGTTGTTGTTACTTAAATTTTTTTTTCCAGTGTTCCAAGATGAGTTCCCCATTCCCCACACCCAGTGCTCCATGCAATAGGTGCCCCTAGTATCCACCACCAGGCTCTCCCATCCCTCCACCCCCCTCCCTCCAAGTCCCTCAGTTTGTTTCTATGTCCAAAGTCTCTGTTGTTTTGTTTCTCTCCCTGGATTACCCTACTTCCCATTTACTTTCCTTCTCCCATTGTCCTCCAGGTTACCCTCAAGTGAAACCATGTGATACTTGACTTTCTCTACTTGACTTATTTCACTCAGCATAATCTCTTCCAGTCCAGTCCATATTGCTACCAAAGTTGGATATTCATCCTTTCTGATGGAGGCATAGTATTCCAGATATGGACCCACAAATCTATGGGCAAATCGTCTTTGACAAAGCAGGAAAAACTATCCAGTGGAAAAAAGACAGTTTCTTCAATAAATGGTGCTGGGAAAATTGGACAGCTATCTACTTTCTGTTTTTTAAGGCATTTCAGAGGCACCTAGGTGGCTCAGTCAGTTAGGTGTCCAACTCTTGATTTTGGCTCAGGTCCTGATATCAGAGTTGTTAGATCTGGGTCTGGCTCTGTGCCAAGCACAGAGCCTGCCTGAGATTCTCTCCTTCCTTCTCCCTCTGGCTCCCCTCACTCATGTAGACGTGCTCTCTCTCTCTCTCTCTCTAAATGAATAAATAAAATCTTTTTTAAAAAAAATCATTCTATACACATGATTATTTGGTTCTCACACAAATCCCATAAGCTAGTATGATGGATAAAAGGTTTCTCATATTATAAATGAAACTGAATGAGTCTGATCTGTTCCTTATCACCAGCAAGTTTTAACTCAAGTCTCCTGATAACTAATTCTTTTCAAACTTCAGCAGTCCATCATTACCTGTAAGTCAGGTCACTGTCCCTTCCACCAGTCACTTGTACTAACAGACTTGGTAAAGAAAAATTTCAGTTTGTAGAAAGACAGTAGATGTGAATTTAAGAAAATAAAGTTCGGGGCGCCTGGGTGGCTCAGTTGGTTAAGAAAATAAAGTTAATAATGTTGTTAACATGTAATTACAAAAGGGAAAAAGAAATCTAGCCAACCACTAACCTGGTCTCAAACTTGCATGACTTAAAGATACATCAATCTAGTGATACTGGTGACTCCTGGGGGAGGGGGAACAGATGAGATGTAGACTACAGGTTTATAATGTTTTGTTTTGTTTTGTTTTGTTGTTGTTGTTGTTGTTGTTGGTGGTGGTGGTGTGTGTGTGTGTGTGTGTGTGTGTGTGTGTGTGTGTGTTGAGGTTATGTGAAGAATGGGTATCTTTCATGTTTCTTACATATAGGTGGGTCTAAATAGGTGATTATAGTGTTGGGAGTAGGAGCAGGATGAAGAACAGTAAGCATCATCCCCTATTCTCCTCCCAAATTTTTAACCAACTGAGCTATAGAGGACAGACACAAAATGATCAAAATCAGTTTTATTACTAAGAAGGTCTGGGTAGGTGCATGCACCCTTAAATGTGTGACCACATGGCCTAACATTTACCTCTTAATTAGACAGAATGACTTACCCAGGTACAGGTGCAGTTGGATAACCACAGGCTCCCCTATACAGGGGCAAACTGGCCTCTGCAGGCTGATGGGTGGAAGGTGGAAAAAACACAAGAAGACAGACTGACTAAGGAAAGACATTCTGAAAGGGGCTAAGTGTGCCATGGCTGGTTCTTTCTCCAAACTCACTAATCAGAGAAGTTGTGACTTATAACCTGGGAAAACACTAGAAGTGGTCCCCCATACTTTTCCTTCTGGAGGAATAGACGATTACATTACTCCATGGAAACACAGAGGGGGTACTAGAGGTAAAGTGTTTCTTCCTGACATTGATCAAAATTTGGGGACAGGTAACTATCCCTTACACACTAGGCTTAGTGCTGTTTGGAAGTACCTCCCACCCTTCATTTGGAAGGCATGATGACATCTCTTTTTTGACAGCTCATAGACTTTTTATTTGCTTGCTCTCTTTTCCTTGTCCAAGTCCCAGATAGATGAAGCAATATGAAACTGTGGCCTCTCTCCAGTTTGCATCCATGAAATGGTTTTTGTTTTCTTTCCATCGGTTTTACTATACATGGTGAATAATAGTAAAGACTTTCAAACCATGGAAGGACACATAGCTTCAACTTTTACAGATGTTATTTTTCTAGTGCGTGTGCATATTCCTCTGACTCTTAATCATAAGAGTTCAGTAACCACTGTCATTGCATCAGGAATCTGACTGTGGAAGCCATGAGGGGATCTCCTGGACTCAGTCCTACTTGCTAGCCACAACTCAACCCTTCCGTGTGATGTTAACAGTGTTTAGTTACATGAGTGGTTGTCAATGGCATGGCTGTCAAGAAAAAATAATAATTGAGAATTTTACTAAATTAGCTTCCTTTTGACCAAATAACACCAATTGTACTTTTCAACATTTAATTAAGACATACAACATTCTCAGTTTAATGTCACCAGTAATCATTCAGAATTTACAGAAGTATTCCTGAGTAGTTGCATAAAAGTAATTCATCTAACATTTACTGACTAACCATTAGGTGCCAGTTATCATAGATAAAATAAGGAATAACACAGTGTTCTACCTTTGAGGAACTCACAGTCTAGATGGGGAGAGAATCATAAAAGTGAATAAATATGATACAAAGTGGAAAACAGGGAAGGAAAGATAAGTTGACAAAAAATTAAGGGCCTTCTATGCTGAACCACAAGTTTGAACTTGATCTTTAGCCACTAGCCATTCATCCCAAACAGTTAAAAAAAGGACTGACTGCTTAGGTTTGTGTTTGGGGACTCATGGAAGACAATGTGCAGAGGAGAGAGAAAGGAGACACATAGTAATAGTCTGGGGGAAAGATAATGAGTCCAAATTGAGACAATGAAAAGGATGAAATTATCACTTTCTTTGTTTTTAAAGTCATGTTCAGAAAGCATGAAGTTCTCCACTAAAGATTAAAACTGTTATAAAGAAAGAATGTAAGGAGTCTTTAACAAGAGGGCTAACCAGAAATTGCATTGCCGAAATTCTTCTCCCATAGCATACCTCATATTTGAAGCCAGAATCAATTCCTACCTGCTGTGGGATTAGAGTTTCTGTAATTTTAACAGATCATGGCAAATTGCTGAAAATATCAGTAGAGGTTAAAGTACATTTAAAATAACTTAAAGCCTCAGAAATATAATAAAATGAAATACACTCAATAGAAAACTAATTCTAGTTAAGTCGGAAGCCAGCTTAACACAAGAGCAATTTATATGCTTATCTTTAATCCAATAATTCTTACATTTTTTGTATTATAATTTATACATACAAGTCTAATCAGCCCACCAGACCATGAGCTCTCTTCGTCGGGGCTCAATTTTTTATAGCCCAAACTGCCTATTATAAGGACTTGCTTCTGGTAGAGATTCAATATTTATACACTCCAAAATATTTTTTATTGAGTACCAACCAGGTGCCAGATGCTGGGAATCCATCAGTGTTAGGGAGACTCTCATGATGAATTGACAGTCTGTTAGGGACAGGAAATTTCCATATCCTGTGAGGAAGACTATGATGGGAGGTATGGGAGATGCTAAGGATGTTCAGAGCACAGCATTTAAGCCACATGAAAGGGACAAGTAAACCTTCTCAAGAGAGTAAGAATAAAAGCAAACAGAAGTACAGGAGAGGGCGAGGAAGCAAAGAGTGTGCCACCCAGAGGGAAGAGCATCTGCACAGACCAGGAGGGTGGAGGCCACCATGGTGCCCTGGCGCACAGTAACGGCTTTCCGGATGGCTGCAGTGCAGAGAGCTAGACGGTAATGCGGGGAGTGAGGACAGCAGAAAAGCCAGGTGCAGGTCATGAAGTTGCCTATACCATAGCAGCACAGGGGCTGCCACAGAATAAGAAGGCTTTTCACATTTCTTATTTCACTTTACCTTCTTAGTAGCATTATTCTAGTTGGAGGACTTAGATGAAGTGACTTTCCTGGGCCAACTAATTGAATGACAGAACCAGGACTGGAACCCGCCTTTTTACCTTCACCCCGGATTCCACCAACCCAGCTTTCACTCAGTCGGTGGGAAAGAACTTTCTGAAGAGGCTTTCTTTTCTTTTTTTTTTTTAAAAAAGATTTTATTTATTTATTTGACAGAGAGAAACACAGCCAGGGAGGGAACACAAGCAGAGAGGGAGAAGCAGGCCTCCCGCTGAGCAGGAAACCTGATGTGGGGCTCGATCCCGGGTCTCCAGGATCATGACCTGAGCCGAAAGCAGTCGCTTAACCAACTGAGCCACCCAGGTGCCCCCTGAAGAGACTTTCTGAAATGACTTGATTGAAGGGAGAAAGGGGCTCCAAATTTCTCCAAATAGCACTATCTAGGCAGAGCAGAGCAGATAGCATGCTTCTGTAGCAGAAGCTGATGGTCAGTGGAGTCCACTAAAGCAGCTTCAGAAATGCATTGAAAGGGTGGGGTGAGCCTGAGCACCCTCCCTTGTCATGCATTTCAAGGCACGAATCCTAACAGTTATTGTCACTAGATCACAGTGTTCCAAATCCCCACTCATGGCGTGATTAAACATTGGTCTCTTTAGGGGTAAAATATCGTGTCTGTTTGATAACAGCATCCCATAAAAAAAAATTAGGTGAACTTGGTGGTAATTCAGGTGCGAGATGTAAAATGAACCAAACATTAGGCAGAAAGACATGATAGTGGTTTCAAAGTGGAATTAACTTATGGACATCTGGGAAGCAGTTCTTTTTTTCTGGTCCAAGCACCTTTTACAGGCAAACAGGCTTCCCCCAAGGGCAGGCCCAGAACATAAGAGTTCAGAAAACTGCCACCATCATTGAAAACTACAAATGTGAATCAGAAAGGCTTTTCCATTTTTTGTTGAGCAGAGAGAAATGCAAAGAATATATCAATTGACGATACACTGGAATTCTTATTTACTGACACATTTTCATAACTACTGGGCTTGTGGAATTAGCCACTATAATGCATTCAGCTAGTTCAAATGAACTCCTGAAAGGAATTACATATTTGTTCATAAAGTAATTTATAATGAATTATTAACAAGGCTTCAGTTCAGTACATACACAGGTTATTAGCAAATTGAGATGGTCCTTCACTGAGCAGAGTCAGCATGGCTATACCTGACAGTTCTACCATTTTGAATGAATGGATTAACCACTGTTTCTTTGTTGAGAAGTAGTATAGTGAAGCTCTAGCTGACTTCTCTCATGCAATTCCTCTTAAGTTTCTATAGTTGCTGACCTTCTATTTTAAGAAAAGTGAGGATAGCCAGAATGTTTTGCATTAAATATTATTTTTATTAAAGACTATTTGTCCACTGCTTCTATGTACAACTGGAATTTCAACCTGCCCCATGGCTTCAAATTCAGCTAATATGTTGTACTTTACCCCTGAACTCCAGGCTTGGGTATCCAACTATCCACTCTGCATCTCCATAAAGATATAAAATTGATGCCTCGATTTTATCTTGTACTTTACCAAACCTGCTCCTTTAGCAGAATTTCCTATTTTAGTTAATGACAACTGTATCCTGCTCATGGCTTAGGCCAAAAACCTCAGAGCTTATTCTCCAGGGCAGGCCTAGAACATAAGAGATCAGAAGACTGCCATCATGGAAAACTAAAAATGTTGATTGGAAAGGCCTCCTCAACTCCTTTCTTTCCTTTACATTCCATCGATGCATCTTTATAACCAATATTTCAGGAAATCCTCTTATTATCCATCTTTGAAGCATAATAAGAATTTGACACATCTCGGGCACCTGAGTGGTGCAGTCAATTAAGCATCTGACTCTTGGTCCCAGCTCAGATAGTGATCTCAGAGTCTTGATACTGAGCTTCACATCAGACTGCACACTCAGCACAGAGTCTGCTTGAGATTCTCTCTCCCTCTCCCTCTACCCCTCCTGCTCGTGCTCTCTCTCTCTCTAAAATCAATCAATCAATCTTAAAAAAAAAAAAATTTTTACCACATCTCAACACCACCTACACTGTGACCCTGTTTTAATCCACCAACATCTCTTGCCTGGATTATTTTAATAGTCTGAAAACTCCTGTCCCTTATTCTTCCCTGGGTCCCCATTACTTTATCCTCAACACAGCAGTCAGAATGTTTCTTTAAACTAAGACAGACCATGGAACTCCTCTGCTCAAAGCCCTTTATTAGTTTTTCTTCTCATTCAGCACACAAACCAGACCAGGACCTTCAATACCAACCCCACCTCATCTATTTCCATTCCCCCTCCCCTGGTATGTTTGAAAAAATCCATGAATGAATGAATCAGGAGTTCTATTTCTGGGCTTCAAGGTCAGCATAGTCATGTAGTAAGGGCACAGGTCAAGGTTTAAAATCCAGTTCAGCCACTTAATAGTTTACTTAGCCAAATTAGGTAATTTCTTGATTTCCTTACTGTAAAATGGAGATATATACATTGACTACAAAATAAATTTAAAAAACTGCCTGCCATATGTTTTGTGGTCAGTACAAAAGAGCTGCTTTTATAATCATTTCTTTGTCTTTAACGGAAATATTTCTTTATCATAGTATAGATTTGAAGCTTATGGGTAGCAAAACTTTTATTTATTTTTTATTTACTTGAGAGAGAGATAGAGAGCACAAGTGGGAGGAGGAAGGGTCAGAAGGAGAAGCAGCTTCCCCATTGATCAGGGAGCATGTCCAGGGGCTTGATCCCAGAACCCCGGGACCATGGCCTGAGCCCAAAACAGACACTTAACCAGCTGAGCCACTCAAATGCCCTTGTAGGAAAAACCATATTGAAAACTAATTTAAAGTAGTGGGGCGCCTGGGTGGTTCAGTCAGCTAAGTGTTGGACTCTTGATTTTGGCTCAAGTCATGATCTCAGGGTCCTAGGATTGAGCCCCAACATAATGTGGGAAATTTTAGTTTAAATTTGCCAACTAAGAGGTTTTATGAATTACATTATCAGTAAAAGGAGGACTTTATTATATTTGATACTGAGATGAGCGATGATAATAGTATCCTTACTATACAAAACGTTTGGCAAAACAGTTGGCAAATTTAAAGCTGAGTTGCCATTGCTTTCTTAAATAAATAGACTACTTTAAGAATGAAAATATAGGAATGTTTTCATTGTTACAAGACGTTATAGCTGATTTAATGTGTGTCTCATATTAAAATGCTTCATCTGTATGCTCTAAAAACTTGAAAAATAATTTTCTAGTCTGCTTTAAAATTTTCCAAATAAACACTTCCATTGCCTTTTTTTAACCTGTGCATGTGCACGCGTGTGTGTGTGTGTAAATATGTGTGTGTATCTCACATCAAAACCTTCCAAATAGTATCCAGAAGCAACTGATTGACAATCAGTGGAAGTACATATTCAGGAAAGGTAGTCAACTTAAAAAAAATATAACAAGATAGAAAACTTCAGTATCACTGGTGGCAAGAATTGAAAGAAGACTTAGTAAATGCATGTAACAATGCACTTTTCCATTTGAAACTACATGTCTTTGAGCAAATATTCAGTGGGACATTGTTAGTAATTGCAAAAAAGATGAATTAACCTAAACATGCATCACTATAGAAATGGACAAATTTATGTCCTATCATATAATGTAATTCTATGCCACTGCAAATTTGAGAGAACTAGAGCTATATGTATTCATATGACTAATTTTCAAAAGCACATTTTTGAGCTACAACAAGTAAGTTGCAGAAGGATATATAAATGGGGAGAACATATACATCATTTAAAAACATATAAAATAATATCAAATGCTGAATTTATTGTTACAGACGTGTCCGTTTGTAATAGAAATAACACATGCATGGGAGCGAGACACACTAAATTCAAAGAATAGTGGCTTCGGCAGGAGGGAGAATGGGATCTGGAGGGGGTTCTAAAGGGATTCAGTGATTATTTTCATATGATTATTCATACTGGGTAGTGGATATGTAAGTTTTTCTTTTATTAGTCTATGTACTTTTATGTACACCTGAAACATTTCATATTAAAAAATGTTTTCTGCTATTGAAAATGGTTTTCTTATAAAATCCCTTTGAGGAAATTACAGCAATGACAAATTTGTAGACATATCTGTGGCAAAAACATTCTGAGCTGCTCTCTTAATTTTAGAAAGCTGGCATGAAACTGCTGTGGATTTCTGAAAGTGTAGATTATCATATTTCCTAGCCATTGAGGAAACTCTCTCAGAGTGTTAAATATAAAATACCAGAAAGCCAAACAACCTAGAGGGACATAACCTCTCAGAATCTAAAAGTAGATAAAAATGTAGGGGAGGGGAATAGGAACAGATCAATATTTTTGACTTTGAACTCTAAACATCTTTTTATATGTCTCCAATGATTTCTAGCACCACAGTGTCTTCCATATTCATAAGAAAATCAAACAAAAATGCATTAGTAATGATAAAACAATCCATTCTCATTAAATCATGTCAAGGATGATTTCAGATTAGATTTTCCAAGAGACTCAAGTAAAAATTTGGTAGAAAATCTACGTGTCTAAGCCAAGATAATGAAAGCTCTCTATTTGTTCAACTTGGGGAAATGTTTCTTTTCAATTTATTCAATAGATGACTTTCATTTAAGAAGCCAAACTCTATAACACTGTTTACCTCATATTAGAAATCAAAAAGCAAAATTTAATAAAAACATACTAATACTAATTTAGCAGAGGTAATCCAAGTTTAAAAGCTTGTGATGGAAATCTCCAACTCAAAGGTGAGCAGAACCACAGTAAGTGAAGAAAATGTATATTCAAAATCTACTGAAAGAGCCTCTTTTAAATAAAGGAAGAGACACAATTAAAGAAAGCTTTCAGATATGGTATAAAGAGGTGAGGATTTGTTGTCAGAAATATCCAATTATATGTGTGACTTGGGCAATCATTATAACCCTGCTTAGCTTCACTTTTCTTACTTGTAAAATGATAATAATGAGATTATTTTGAGAATCAGTGAAAAAAAAATCCATGAGGTTAGGAGGGCGGTACTGGATATTTACTCTCTATAAAGACAGAGAGCAGACCCTTAAGGCATTTTAGCATGTAAAAAAGACAAATATATACATGTAATTAAATATATATAGGTAATTAAAAACTACTGAAGTCCAGGGCTTCAGTTGTGCATGTAGGGGCACAGCACAACTCCATGTGGTACAGTTCACATACACCATGATGAGCTCTTTTCATATATTGTGTAATGGATAGTGTTATTGCTAGATATGAATATGAGGAAAACATCATTTCCTTCATCAAAAAATTTCCAGCTCAGAGGAGAAGAAGTGCAACAACAGGCACATAAACAGATCATTACAAAAGAATATGAGAGTGCAAAGACAGAAACAGTCACAGAAGAAAACTTAACACCACTGAGGATTTACAGAGACCATGCCTCAACTGAACATATAATCATGAATAGTGGTTAGTAGGGAGAAGGAGCTTTCTAGGCCCATGGGTAGTAATGACTGAGGTATAAAGACAAGAAAGAGTCTAATGTGTCTATGGAGCTTCAAGAAGTTTGGTGTTAGATCTGACTGCTCAAAAAGCCAGATCTGACTTGTATATTGTGGTCTAGCTTTACAGCTACTGACATGACCACAGCCTTGGACTAGCTCAAATCAGTGAAGTCCTGTCTTAAGAAACAGTAAGTGTTAGAGAGGATGTGAAGGCAAGGGAACCCTTGTACACTATTGATAGGATTGTAAATTTGTATGGTAACTATGAAAAACAGTATAGAGTTTTCTCAGATAACTATATAAAGAAGTACCATATGATCTCGTAATTCCACTGCTGGGTATTTACCCAAATGAAAACACTAATTCAGAAAGATATATTCACCCCTATGCTTATTGCAACCTTATTTACAATAGCCAGGATAGGAAAGCAACCTAAGTGTTCATTGATCAATGAATGGATAAAGAAGATGTGGTATATATATATACAATAGAATATTACTCAGCTATAAAAAAAGAATGAGATCTTGCATTTTGTGACAATATGGATAGACAAAGAGGGTATTATGCTAAGTAAAGCAAGCCAGATGTAAAAAGGCAAATGCCATATGATTTCACTTACATGTGGAATGTGAAAAACAAAATGGTGGGTGTTAAGGAGGGTACATATTGCATGGAGCACTGGGTGTTATACGTAAACAATGAATCTTGGAACACTACATCAAAAACTAATGATGTATTATTGTATGGCAACTAACATAACATAATAAAAAAAGTGAATAAACAACAACAACCAAAAAGAGAGAGAGGGAGACTCATAAACATAGAGAACAAAGTGGTTGTTGCCAAAGTGGAGAAGGGGATGGGCAAAATGAGTGAAGGGGATTAAGAGGAACAAACTTCCGACTATAAAATAAGTCATGGGATGAAAAGTACAGAATCCCTTGTCATCAGGGAAATACAAATCAAAATTATAATGAGGGGCACCTGGGTGGCTCAGTGGATTAAAGCCTCTGCCTTCAGCTCAGGTCATGATCTCAGAGTCCTAGATTCGAGGCCCACATCGGGCTCTTTGCTCAGCAGGGAGCCTGCTTCCTCCTCTCTCTCTGCCTGCCTCTCTGCCTACTTGTGATCTCGCTCTCTGTCAAATAAATAAATAAAATCTTAAAAAAAAACCATAATGAGAAACCATCTTATAACTGTTAGAATAGCTAAAATTAACAAGACAGGAAACAACAAATGTTGGCAGGGATGTGGAGAAAGGGGAACCTTCCTACACTGTTGTTGGGAATGCAAATTGGTACAGTCACTCTTGAAAACAGTATAAAGGTTCCTCAAGATGTTAAAGATATAGCTACCCTACAACCCAGCAATTGCACTACTGGGTATTTGCCCTAAGGATACAGAGGTAGTGAAACAAAGGGGCACTTACACCTCAATGTTCATAGCAGCAATGTCCACAATAGCCAACCTGTGGAAGGAGCTAGGATGCCCTTCAACAGATGGATGGATAAAGAACATGTGATTCATATATACAATGGAATATTACTTAGCTATCAGAAAAGTTGAATATCTACCATTTACATTGACATGGATGGAACTGGAGGGGATTATGCTAAGTGAAATAAGGATGGTTCACTCATACTTTGAATATGAGAAATAGCACAGAGGAAAATAGGAGAAGAGAGGGAAAACTGAATGGAAGAAACCAGAGAGGGAGAAAAACCATGAGAGACCCTTGACTCTGGGAAACAAATTGAGGGTTGCTGGAGGGGAGGTGGATGGGTTATGTGGTAACTGGGTGATGGGCATTAAGGATATGATGAGCACTGGGTATTTATGCACAACTGATGAATCATAGAACACTACATCAGAAACTAATGATGTGCTATATGTGGGCTAATTGAATATAATTTTTAAATTTATAAATTTAAAAAAGAAAATGTACAGCATACAGTTGGGATGAGCATTTTGTAATGTGTACAGTTGTTGGCTCACTATGTGGTACACCAGAAACTAATTTAGTATATATCAACTACACTTCAATTAAAACTAAAAAAAAATTCAAAATAATTAATTCATGTTTTCTGTATGTACACTATCTAGGCCCTTAGATTAACCTAGAGCTTAATGTTTTGCTTAGGACCATTTTTGCCTTCTAGTGTGCCTTCCATTTGATTCATCAGTCCTACTAATTACTTCCTTTTTTTTGGATTTACTAGTACTTACTATTGACAACTTTCAACTTACTCCCCATCCCAATGAATTAGACCTAGAGTTTCCTTATGATGTTTTAAAACATAATTAGCATAGAACTCATTGTCTTTCATTTAAAATAATATTTATTTAGTTTAAAAATTATAACAGTAATATGGTACATCATAATTTATTCAAGCAATTTGATATTGTTAAAAATTTTGGGTTTTTTCAGCATTTACTATCATAAATTATATGAGATGAACAACCTTACATGACCCTCTGTGATTTTAAACACTATGTCATTTAACATCTTTGATTTTTCTCCTGTGAATACATTTATAGAAATATAATTATTGAGCAAAAAAGAGGGTATTTTAAATTAAAAAATACTTTTTTAACATATTTAACATATTGCCAAATTGCTCTCCATAAAAGTTGTTCCAGTTTGCACTGAAAAAAATAAAATAAAATGATGGGGCACCCGGGTGGCTCAGTTGGTTAAGCAACTGCCTTCGGCTCAGGTCATGATCCTGGAGACCCGGGATCGAGTCCCACATCGGGCTCCCTGCTCCGCGGGAAGCCTGCTTCTCCCTCTCTCACTCCCCCTGCTTGTGTTCCCTCTTTGGCTCTGTTTCTCTCTGTCAAATAAATAAAATCTTAAAAAAAAAATAAAATAAAATGAAAGCTTAACAAAAAAAAGTTGTTCCAGTTTATCTTCCTACCCTCATGTGAGGCAAGTGCCTGTTTGTCCATCTTCCTGGTTATTTTCAATCCACACTGCCAGGCTTTGTCTATAACATTATATAACTTGCTTGGACATATGTAGTCAGAATACAGAAGTTCCCGTGAGTTGACCAGAAAACAGATAATCTTATCCTGATAAGAATAAATACATTCATATATTGACGAGTTAAGCAAGCTGTGGAAATTCTACAGTAACAAGCAGTCAGAGGCCGAGTCCTGGTGCTGCTTATTCTAGATCAGTGTTTGCTTGTTCCATGCAGACAGGATGCATGACCTCTTTGGCCTACGTTTTTTAAATCGGGAGATTTGATGTACAAAATCTAGATTTATGGCTCTTGTATAAAAAAAAAATAGAACATCTGGAAAAAGTATGCTCACCAGATACAACGAACTAGAGCTAAGAAATGCTGCCCCCTTCAGAAAGGACGGTGCCTCCAGGTGACCACCTACATAGTCAGCCTACCTGGATTCACTCAGTACTATTCCCGGCCTTACCCCTGTCAGCATGTGAATTTGAAACTCCACCCCAAGTACTATTTCTTTACAAAATAATGGTAGAATTCTGTTGAAACAGAACTCCGACAGAGAGTTAGATGTACTGAAGGTACATGACCTCTGAAATAGATCAACAACAGTAGGGCTTCTGAGTTGGTGCATACAGTTCTACGTTATACAGAGATTTTACCATTATGTGTTTACCTAAATATATACATAATTCCTATATGAAACATGCATGTCAAAAATATAATTGCTAATCTATTATTAGAAATATATACGACAATGGACTTCAAACAAGAAATACTAGAATTTTGTTCACACATACTTTCCAATTTAATTCAAACTCAAACTGCAATAAGCTTACTTGGAAAAATAATAGCCAATTAAAAATTTTAAATATCTAGCCCGTGATCTGAGGACAGAATTATATTCATTTCATTAAGTTCAAAAGTGTAATTAGACATATATCTGTGCCTAGTGTCAGAATTCTGCAGGCAGTTAGTTATGCAAGACCATGCAGGAATTAAAGCCTGTGAAATAGGTGTTCTGAAGTCTTTTCAATTGCAACATAAATATAAGCATGCAGAGTAAAGGTGGCAAAGCCCTCAGGAGAAAGCTGAACAAATGATACGAGTATAAGCACGTACCTTTGTTAGAAGAAATAGGCCTGAGGTTTTATTTTAGTAAATCTTAGTTAAACATATCAAGAGGATTTATGCTAAGGTTTGCTAGTAATATAAAGTTACTTTAAAGCACAAGGCATAGGTCTTAAGATGTCCTATATAAAGTGATTTATATGACAAGTAAGAAAGAGAATGTTTTAAAGGTTTGTTTTATTTCAATGACTTGTGAGATAAAAATAAATTCCTTCTTCACTGAAGCATCTATTGCCCTGAACTATACATATACAGTAGCAAAGATTAAATGAATAAAGAATAGAAGTATGCTGATCTGGTTAACTTAAAACACAAGAGTGCTACTGCTATTCCAGCTTTCCAGATCTTAGTATATACCATAGTTTTTTTTTTCTCAATTATTTATCAAGGAGAATTTCAAACATATACAAAAATAGAGTAGTATAAGGAATCTCCATGTACCCATCACGCAACCTTAATAACCATCAACTGTTAGCCAATACTGCAATATCAACAACCCCCACCACCTTGCCTCTTTTGAATTAATTTAAAGCAAATCCCAGATATCATAAAATTTTATCCATAAATGTTTCAGTGCCTGTCTTGGAAAGATGTCTTTTTTTCCTTAAACATAACCACACTACCATGATCACACCTGAAAAACGAAATAATTCCTCTATATCGTCAAGTGTCCTATTAGCATTCTAACTTCCAATTGTCTCATAAATGTCATAATTCGTGCAACTTATTTTTTTAACATCAGGCTTGAAATAAGATACTTATATTGTATTAACATATAATGTATTATTTGTTTCAGGGGTACAGGTCTGTGAATCATCAGTCTTACACAATTCACAGCACTCACCATAACACATACTCTCCCCAGTGTCCATTACTCAGCCACCCCATCCATTCCACCCCCCTCCCCTCCAGCAAAGGTACTTACACTCCTACTTTGTCTTTTATGTCATTTAATATCATTAGGTTCCTTCTCTATCTCTTTTTTCTTGAAATTTATTCATAAAACAAATTAGTTTTTAAAATAAACTATACCTATAGGAAATAAAATTTAAACTTTTTTTCAAAAAAAATAATATCTAACTAAAATGGGGGGGAAGGGGCATCAATGTTTGGTAGAAATGTTTATAAATGAGTGTATGGATGTGTGAGATTCAGCGTCCTTTTTGGGAATATTTGGCCACAATGTTATCACTCATTTACTTTTGCAGGCATTCATTTATTTACTCTTCCATCCATCCATCCATCCATGCATCCATCCACCCATCCAACAGCACTCTCTGAATGCCAGTAGTCCTATAGCTAGTAGGGCCTACCAATAAGACACTACTTCCTGCCCTCAAGCTGCTTGCTCATTTAAGAGTCAGAGCTATAGACAAATACAGTGTGACAGGCTCTCCAATTATTTCTGCAGCCCAATTACACAACAAAGAAAGAATTGGCTCTTCATGATTGATTTCTAAATCTGTACTTGATTTTTGAATTCCCCAACGATCTGGGTTAATGTGGACCTTCTCTGCCTTGAAGATTATCTCCAGCCCAGCACTTGCTAACACAGGAACAATACCCTATTATTACACAATTTCTGTTTTTCAGAAGGCACTGATTCCAGGCCAGTATGTACCTGCACACATTATCGCCTTCATCAATTAACTTCATATCTGTAAAGCATCTATTGAGACCCAGTTCAGTGTGCACCATGTAGAAAGGACCAGCCGCTGCATAAAGTCAGCATGTATAGGCATACACTTGGACAGTGCATATGTGACCCAGCCATGTGTCAGTAGATGTTCCTTCATGCTCTTAGAACAAAAAGTTGGCTTTATAGTAGTGACTTCTTCACTAAAAAATGAAATACCTTTTCTGTCTCCTCAGTCTAGTTGAGAGCTTCATATACTCCTTTTTAATAACCCACAGGAAATTTTGATGCATCCTTGTCAGGTCAGAAAACCTTGCAGCCAGGTCCCCTCTAACCCTGATAAGACTTCATCCTGCCCAGATTTCTGTATCACTTCTATCCAGGCAATCTACAGTCAGCCTCCGCTTGAGCATACTAATCTATCTTCCAAAGACCTCCTCCATAGTTGCTGCCTTCCTTTAGCATCCTACATCACTGATATCCAAGCTATCCTTTTTAGGAGATGGTGGGAATCTGTAGTAAGTAAATCTGAAATATGTGACTCTGGGAACTGTATAAAAGAAGGCTAAGATCAAATAAAGATTGGATCCCAGGTGATCCAACAGGGAGGATCAGATGTGGGCAGTCAGGAGTCAGTATAGAAGTTGGAGAAACATGGTGCTTAGCTCTCCTACACAGAGCCAGTCTTCCTCTTAAGCTATGCTTCTGATTAATTGTAAATCCTGTGGGCTCCTCCTTCAGAATATTTCTAGAATCTGACTCCTCCTCCTCACTCCTACTGTACATCACAGCTCCAGTCATCATCATCTCTTACCTAGATCAATGCCATGGCCTTCTAACTGACCTCCCTACTTCCTCACCAGACACCATCCCACCTCTGGACCTTTGTATGTACAGTTCCCTCTGCCTGAAGTTGTTTCCCTAAGTGCCTTTGGTGCTCACACTTCATCTCTTTCAGGCCCTTGTTCAAATGTTACTTTGTTAATGAGGCTTTCTCAAACCCCATTCTTAGAAATATCA
Source organism: Spilogale gracilis (assembly GCA_004023965.1). NCBI lineage: Eukaryota > Metazoa > Chordata > Mammalia > Carnivora > Mephitidae > Spilogale > Spilogale gracilis. The sequence goes on from PITA01003340.1 coordinate 40,884, forward strand.
CATGCACACACTCACATCCAATTCCCCCTATTAACTTCCTTAGCTAATTTTTCTTCACTTTGTGAAACATTGTATTTTTTTTCTTTAGCAGTTTGCTTCTTTTCTGTTTCTCATCTTCTCCCCAGGAAGTTAGTTAGCCTTATTAAGATGTGAATTTTGTCTTTCTGTTCATCACTGTGTTCTTAGTGCCTAAAAGTACTCGGCACATAGTAGGGGCTTGGTAAACATCGAATGAATCAATGAATCATTCAATGACTTCCTCTCTCAAAGGATTAGGAAGGCTTCTGTGTGACACCAACCAAGGCATAGCTCTTGTCTTTGAGACACAAAGTGATACTTTCCTGGTGATCACAAAGGTTTATCTCATACAGTTACGAACTGAACTGAGAATGTTAAGTGCGTGGGGAGGTCCTTGGTAAATTAGGACAAGAATCAGCTAAAATTCTTAGTTGTGCTAAGGATGCTTGGATTAATAAAGAGAAAATGCTGGAGAGGAAAGAGACATGGTTATATACCATTTGCAGTTTTCTTAGGTTTAACCCTGGTGACCTGTCTAGACTAAATTAGTGCTCAAACCTCAGGGTAGCATCACCTGGCAGGACAACCCAGATTTTCTTGTGGGCATGCCCAGGGTTAGCTGGGACATGTGGGCAGCCTGGATGGGCTTATTAGCTGATGCCTCCTTAAGTGATTATTTTTCACATATTTATTCAATACTCATTTAATAAGCATGTGGAAAAAATACTTTTATTAATAAAAATTGCAACCTTTTTATTCAAATTCAATATGAAGTGTTATTTATTTTATTCCTTGGTATACCACCATATTTTAACTTATTCGGAATTCTTCACATCATAGTTTTTCTACTATTCATAACTAGATATTATTAGTCATCTAGCTCACTGAAAATAAACTTCACTTACATGGGTATGCTCAAAAGATATTTGTTTTCTTTTCTTTTAGACTTCATGTTGACAAAATATTTTCTACTTTTCTCTGTTTGACTTTAATTTTAACATCTATTCCTTCAAATGAGACGACTTTTTGAGGGACATAATAAAGGATATAAAGTTGAGTGGATGAAATCGATAATTTGTGCCTAGGGAACCTCACCTGTACGTGCTTAATTGAGTTTCCGCTTCAGCTGACTGCAACTTCTGAGTAGGGGACTGTCAACTGGTAGGTGGTAGGATATTAGATGCAAGTCTGTGATTCCAAGATCCATAGCCAACTTAGGTTGTATGGAGGGGAGGCATCTTCTTTTGTTTTTGAAAAGTACAGTTTTCCAACTGGTGCTCAACCAATTAGCACCTGGCCATTTTTGTTAAGCTGTGGCAATTAGAAACCTGAGTTAGCCAGCTTTGTGTCCAGTCATCTCATGGACAAAACTGGGCATTCTGAACAGTCCTGTTCCTTTTTCCATTCTTCCTGCTGTGGACACTGCTATGCAATGTGGACTGGCAGTCCAGGACTCGACTTCGTCAGGGTAGAAGAAGAACCAAGAGGAAGTCTGTCTTCCAGTGTTAAACTCTGTCGTGATCACCTATGTCACCATGTTGCTACAATCCAATATTTATAGCTCTTCACTTAACACACACCTCTGTCCCCACCCGCCGCACCACAAGCATGCACACACACACACACACACACACACACCTGTATTTTCCCTGTGCTAGGTTTCCAACTGTCACTAAAGAATGTTCCAAGAACAAACCCTTTTTTCAGATGCCCTCATCCTCCAGGTAAATTTTCTTTCACAGTTTTCTAGGATCTTCTTTCAACAATTGACCTCAATCAAGGGATACTTCTTACAAGTGAAACACTGAACCTCAAAACAGAAGGCATCAGAATCTTAACTCCTCTCCTCCAAGGACGTCCTTTGGCCCCCATGCAAGTTTTTCCTGCTCCCCCCCCCCACGGGTATTTGATTTTCACAATCGAGATGGATGGCCAGCAAGTGTCCAGTTCCACTCTTCCCCAGTACAGTATCACTGGCCTGACATGTCCAGAACTAAGAGGGGCTGCTTAAAGGTGTTTCTCTAACAGAGACCTCTGATGTTAAAAAACAAATGACTAAATGACCAAACAAATTCTCTGAGCTGTGAACGTGTATGGATTTAATGTTGAAAATTCCTCCTGAATTAAACTGTTTATTACTGCATGCTTCTTAGTATATCTGGGGGCCCTTTTTAAGATTTTATTTATTTGAGAGAGAGAGATAGCAAAAGAGAGTGTGATCAGGTGTGGAGGGAGAGGGAGAAGCAGCCTCCCTGCTGAGCAGGGACCCCAATGTCAGTCTCCGTCCCAGGACCCTGGAATCATGACCTTGCCTGAAGGCAGACACTTAAGCAACTGAGCCACCCAGGTGCCCTTCAACCATCTATTAATAAAGAATTTTTGATGGAGCAAGGAAAGCTTGAATATAGATATGGCCAGTTGTTGCACATCTTAAATGGGGCAGAAAAATCTATTATACTAATATGCATTTGTATTAGGCAGATTTTTTAAATAAATTGTTTGTGAATTAAGTGGGTTTTAATTGGGGAGTGTGAATGATGTCCAGTGTGATTGATCTTATTAAAAGGATAAATCTTTCATGCATGAAGTTTTAATATTTCAATCATGAGATTAGCACTCTTACATTGCAAATCTCATTTAAATTGTTTGCCAAAGGCTTGAATTAAAAACAATTTATGATAATATAGAGTCATCATGGCCAAAAAGCAATGACAGATAACTTTTAGTGAGTTTCAGAATAATTGTTCATTTAACAAAATGGTTTCCAAGTCAAATCTGATATATCTATGAAAGAAAAGGCTTAGTGATGTGCTAATTATCTTAGGTGATTTATTACTTTTAAAAAGTGTTAAAATTAGTTATATCTAGAGAAGGAACTCCAATTCCTTTGTTGCAATGAATAATGCAAAGGTTTGTTTAAATTCATGCAATCCTATTTATAAAAGAACACCTGGGTAGCTTTATTTTGAGCTTAGAACAAAACATAAAATTGTTGAGAACGTGATATTTAAATGTACTCATTTACATTCTTAGGCAGATCAGCAATGGTAAAATAGCCTTGCTGAGAATATAGAAATATAGATCAATGATGCTGTAACAACCAGCAGCCCTCAATGAGAGGAAAAGAGGAGAATGTTTAAGATCATCAGGATACAGGTACTGATCCTATCTCCCTCGTGGAGGAAAAAAGGGCCAGGTCACCCTCTTAGTGGATGCAGAGAGAGAACTGCTGGCAGCAGGGACTCTACTTGTGCTCTGTTCTTGTCTGTTGCCCTCCTTTCACCCACTCCTGGCTCAAATGTGTCCTTTCCCTCACCCACCCCTCCCTCTCCCACACACCCATATGTGCACATACACACACCTCAGTAGCTGTGTTGAAATCTTCTCCCCAAATTCTCTTCCCAGCTTCTTTGGAGACAAGTAATTTCACGGGCCATGACCAGCCTCAGAATACCCCATACCCTGAGCTTGAATCGGGGGTGGGGCAGCCAGGCAGCTGCCTGGAGCACCAGGCCGTAATGGGAATGAGATGCGTCACCATGGGAGTAAATCTGACACGTGTCCACACATGAATCCTTAACCTGCACAATGTAATTTGGTTCTGCTCCCAGAGTGGAAGAGAGACTCCTCAAATGAAAAGTGACAACCGAAATAAAAACCTCCACCGGAACATTCCAACCTCTGTTAAATAATTTTTCTATGTACACATGACAGTTTCTATATTCAGAGTAGAAACCAAAGTGAGATTAGCTACCCAACAACCTCTGATGTCAGCCATCATCAGAAATTGAATACTGCTGTTTGCTAGTAATAAGTCTTAGTACCCACATCCATGTACATTTCTACTATTGTTATAGAATACGAATGCTGAACACTACCCAGGTATGTGTGATAGAAAGGCCATAGAAGTAAAAGGCTATCCAAATGAGTGAACGTGGTGGTAACTTCAAGCCATATCAATCCTTCATTATATATACTACATTTATTAATAGAAAGTCACTCCTTCTCCCTAACTAAATACATTTTGAATGAATACTGAATAAATACAAGGTTGAGAGAAGACCAAATCACTAGTCAGAATGGAGGCCCAGGGCATAAATCAGAAAGTAGGCTGGAAGTAAGGTCATGATACTTGAGTGACTGACAAAACCACCCATCTTTCCTGGCTCCCCCTACTGTCTTGGTCTTCCAGGCTGGTGGCCACTCTCAAGCCAGTTGAGGTCACAGCAATCTGGCCTCCCCCAAACCCTCTCTCCACAGCAGTTGGACTAGTAGTTTCAAGTCCAGGCCTGCAAGAGAGTTGCTCAAGGAGGTCATGCTGGCTTAATTACCATCTTGGGCCTGGTACCATCACCCTTTTCCCATGGCACCCTCATTCAAGGTTGGGGAATGAGGCCTATTTCCCTCCTCCCATACTCCAGGAGTTGGCCTGCCTTTCCCCTGCTCCTACAATCTCTTCCACCACCAGCTTTCCTCTTTCCTGGAAATATTCATCTTCTCTCCCCATTCAGGCTGCCACTTCCCCATGCTGTACACTGAGCAGATTCATCCTCAGGTTTCATTCTGAACTTCTCTCTACTGTGTCTTTGGAGTGCTATCATGAAATCCCACCATGGAAGTAAGAGTAATGAATTAGCAGTAGCATTGACAGAAACCATTTCTTGCTTTCCCAACACATCCAGTCCTTATAGGAGACAGAACCTCACATTGCCCCTCTATATGTTTGCCCTCTGTCGGTATCCCATATGGGCATTGTCCTGCCCAGAATGTTATTAGCTTCTACTCACCAGAGACAGTAGATTGAAATCCACATACAAAGAGACATGAGTACCCTTCTTGGTCACTGAGGGAGCAGTGAATTTTAACATAGTAACAACAACCTCATTTCTGCCTCTAAAAATCCCCAGAAATAAACCCCCTTCTTACAGTTCACTGCCCTTATTCAAAGCCTCACCAAAATTGGACCTGTATACTGATTTGTGGTATATAGTACTTAGATTTATCCCAAGAGACCATAAAAGATTTCAAGATTATATTATAATGAAGGTTGAATAATTTTTAATTAATAAAATCTTTATGGAATAGTTTTTAACTAACACTCATGAGAATCAGACACTACTTATAATGATAAATTATCATTTAAAATGCAAAGTGTGCAGACATACTAGGGAATAACCACATTAATTACTCACTACGGCCATTAAAATGTTTCCTAGAGATGCATCATGCAGTCTCCACCACCTGGAATGCCCTTCTGCTTTCTCCCTGATAATTTAAGTCTATTGTTTCCTTCAAGAGCCAATTTCAGTCCACGTTGTCCAAGAAGCCTTCTCTTTCCAGCCCCACTAGCACGTAAGTACATACAGGTCACTTTGTGATTAAGTTCTTTTAGGTTTAACACTATCTCTTCTCTTTTGTTTTCTTTGCAGAGCTTACTAAAACAGCTTAAATACAAAAGACGAAATAGGGTGCGCGATACTGTACCCACAAAAACTGATGGGCCAATGGATAAATGACCAAGAAAGTCAATTTATCAGTTAATCAATCAATGCATAAAGCCATAAATTTGGAACTCTGAAAGTCATACACTGAAACTGAACTTTACCAAGTAGTATTACCCGTGTCTAAAAAGTATAGATTCAAACTGGAAGTAATGAGATAGGAGTTCAAGCTGTGTTTGTCCATTTAACCGAACGTTAGACAAGTTATTTTACATGTTTTAGAAATAGTTTTTCTCATTTTTTAAAGCACAATACTAAATTAAAGGAGAGGATGAATGAGCGAAGATCTCATAAGTGATGTGTTAGTAATCACCAGTATTATTTAAATGAAGAAAAAGGAAATTAGGCACAGGAAAAATCTGTGCAGTAAGCTTGGTCTAGAGACTCTGAAGCATCACTTAGAAATAGAATATTTGAACCAAACAAAGGTATTGTTTTTCTTTAATACCCAGCATATTTATATTCTCTAGCTTATTATTTTGTAATTGATAACAAAGCTATAAATGGCTTTGGGGATTGTTGCATATCTCACATTGTTTCCTTGCTGCAGAGGAAAATAATCAAGTAGAAATAGAGAAAATTTTTTGTCAAAGATTTCTTTCTGTAGGCAAGATGCTGCTTTTTTCCTAAGTATCTTTTAGCTGTTGACTATTTTATAACAATTAGTATAAATATAAAAATGGTAAACAATGTTTATTGTTTGCACACAAATGAGTCTGAATTGGGGGCTTTTACTGCCAGTCATTCCCAGTGCAATCTCAAGAATGTAATAGGCAATCAGACAGTGATTTATCTGACCCATTATTGAGAAAGAACCAAGAAAAATCTAAACATCATTTGGCTCACTCATGTGCACATTGAAAATGCAAAACAGTGAATTATCTGAGCCTTTGTCATGATTTTCTATGCTATAAACATATTTAGTATTTGAAAATTTGTTTTTATTGCTGCCCTTAATTTTTCTTTGTTCAGTCATAGAAAGATATACAGGAGGGAAGTAAATGTAATGGGGTTTCCTTAAGGAGAGATATCTAAAAATCAAGCCAGTGGCTGCACTAGAAAATTAATTTTATAGGCTTTCTGGGTGTGAGGTGTATTATTCCAATGTCATGACCAAATTCCAGCTAGGGTAATTACTTCAGTCTATTCTGCCTGCAGGAAATGCCTCCTGTGGTCTGGGCACTGGACGCTATCACATCAGTGAAACTGTTGGGTAGGCGATCTGCTAAGCAGCCATCACAAGGTTACGTTTCAAAAGAAGATGAAGCAAGCATGTGTATCAAGTGGATTTTAAGTCCCCAAACAGAGTCCAAATCACACAATCTGCTTTTAGTTATATATCTGTGATGAACGATTATGTTATTAATTTCATTTGAAAAAACAGTGCAGTGTCACACCATGTAAAAAAATAAGCCACACATGACTTACTTTACTAGTTAGTTTAGTAACTAATTAGCAGTTGCTTTGTGCCTGTCTCACAGTTTTCTAGCCTGGTGAGCAAAATGAATATGTCCAAATAATGGCACAAATGAAGTTATAAACTGCACGCAGAGAGAAGTGATACAAAGGAAAAGAGCAAGGTTCAGTGAGAGACATGGGCCAAGGAGGCTGACCAGGTCTGAAGGATCAGAGGAAACTTGTTGAGGCTGGAGGGTGAAAGGCAGTGGGGCCAAAGCAGGTGGTTGAAGAGGGGAATGGAAAACAGCAGGTGTAAAATCTCCCCGGTGAGAGAGAACATGCCACACTGAAGGAAGCAGAGGAAGGCTCTGGGCACTGAGTGCAGAGGTGAAAATGAGGTGGGGAAGGAGGCAGGAGCCAACCATCCCAGGCCTTGTAAGGCTGACAGTATTCCTAGAAGGTGTTACTTGAGTTTTCATAGGAAAGATTACCATTACAAATAAAATAAATTTTATAGAATTCAGACAGAGCTCCATTCCATTTTCACCATATTTATTACCTTTATTTTTTAAAGAAAAATAAAGATTGGACACCAGCTTAAGTACTTTAATACATCATTTTGTTTTCTTCTCACAGCAAACAAGGAAGGCATTTTTCTAATTTGCGTGCTGAAGGAACAAACTCTGTAACCTGGCTAAGGTTCACAAGTAATTATGTGGCAGAGGGCTAACTGACACCTTAGCTGGCCTGACTGCAGAGCCTTTCTATTGAGCTGTCTGCCCACATTTGCTCTCTGCCCCCAGGATACTGAAGTAAAGTGTGAAACTATTTGGTCATAGTTTCAAGGAAGCATTAGAGTATCCCTCCAGATCAGTGATGGGTTGTTAATGCTGCCATTTTAATCTTAGGTTTTCAGTGGGCATAATTAAGGCTTTAATTGTGAAGTTTTCTCACTCCACAAAGAGGAAAGGAGGCAACTTTTCGTGTGCAGCACCTTATATGAGCCCAGAATTGGCCAGAGATATATGTATGTCAAATTCCCACAATGCACACTTTAAATATATTACCATTTTCTTTGTTACATATACATCAGTAAAGCTGGGGAATAAATGAGAATTAGGCAGAAAAAATAGATTGGAACAATTTGTAGCAAAACTCTGCAGTAGCGCTAAATGTAGATTTGGAAAGTCCAACCATACTTCATGTGCAGAAGCCAAACCTGATCCTTTCTATAATTGCAAGTGATTTGGTCATCTTCATTCTTTGTAGACCATAGCCAACCACAAGGCCCATATGCTGAAAGAAAACTGAACACTAATCTAAAATAATTGTTTGGTTTTTTTCAAAATAATGGCTATTGTATTTATTTTATTCAAAAATTCTATCTTTTTTAAAAAAATATTTTTTATTTATTCAAAAGAACACAAGCTGGGGGAAGGAGAGAGGGAGAAGGGGATAGACAAGCAGACTCCCTGCTGAATGGGGAGCCCAACATGGGGTTCCATCCCAGGACCGTGAGATCATGACCCAAGCCAAAGTCAGATGCTTAGCCAACTGAGCCACCCAAAAACTCTATCACTTTTTTCAGAGGTCTCTGGATTATTATAAGATTCAGTCAAGGGTCAGTTTCTTTCCAGGGCAAAATGATCTGCTCCTACTTCTGAACTTTCTTCCAAATCAAAGAACCATACTTAGTCATGCCAGCAGATGAACTAAATAAGTAATATGTTCATGGTGTTGATATTGAAGCAAAGTAGGTGGGGATTTTTTTAAGAGTATTGACTGTGATCACAGATAAAATCTGAAATCTCTGCCTTTTGACTCAGTGTCTTGCTCTCAAAATTCTAATAGTGGCATGGGGTGGGCTATGTTCCATGCATCATTCAGAAAATCAGCCTAATGGAGGTTCTGCCATCTTTAACATATGCTTCCCAAGGCCGTCCTGGATGTAATATCCAACTACAGATGGGAAAAAAGGAAGAAAATGGAGGGTCAGGTGGGTTTTGTGGACCAGGCTTGGGAGTGGACTTTTTGCCACATTCTGTTAACCAGAACCTAATCACACGGCCATGCCTTAGTGCAGGGGAGAATGGAACATGTGCTCTAGCTGTGTGCCACAGAGGAAAGGGAAACAGGAAACCAGTCTTCAGTCTTGGTCACCAGAAGGATTTAGGAGAATTCTTTCTTTTCTAAACTTTCTCTTCAGTCCGATAATTTTGGATATGAGGAAATATAATCCACGCCTTGACATTAAAGCCAGTTTTACATATCTATGAAGATTCCTCTTATTCTTTCACACACACCCCCCGAATCTGATGAACATTCCACATCCCTCCCAATACTCCCTTTGACAACAAGGAGTTTGTTAACAACACATCCTCTCAGGGGCGCCTGGGTGGCTCAGTCGTTTAGCATCTGTCTTCCACTCAGGTCATGATCCCAGAGTCCTGGGATCTAGCCCCACATTGGGCTCTTTGCTAGGCGGGAAGCCTGATTCTCACTGTCTCACTCCCTCTGCTTGTGTTCCCTCTCTAGCTGTGTTTCTCTGTTGAATAAATAAATAAAATCTTAAAAAAAAAAAAGAAAACATATCCTCTCAGATAAAGAGGCCCAAAGCCAACACTACTGCTTTCCATTGTTCAGTTTCCAGTTTCCTCCACTATAAAACAAGCATAATATTTAATTTAACATTTATTAAGCATTTTTAATGTACCATGATTCAAAGCTAAAGCAGGCACTGTATTGTGGAAAAGACAATGGCAATGGTGTTGTGTTAGAGGCAAATAAAATTGCATTAATGTATTTGTACACACCCACAATGGAGCTGAGCACACATTATGGCATCCAATAATTCCTAATTATTTCCCCACTTCTATCTCTCGGATTCTCAGCTCATTCACCAGCCCTTCATTCTTCCAGAGGCCTATACAGTCATGGAGGAGGGCCCATTCTTTTAGAAAGACCACACAGGCTCCGATTCTAACTTTGGAAGCTGGGCCAGCTTAAGTCCTCCTTCCTGGAGCCTCAGTCTTACTGCAGTTCTGGCCAAAACTGATGTGGACCTGGTAGCTGTGAGGGCCTGTCCTCAGGCTCTTCTTGTTTTTGCCTCTGCTCTAACTTGGTCCTTTCATCCCCATTTAGTAGGCACATATCTTGTAAGTGGTTTCCTTCTGTTTGGTGCCTATCTCATATGATCAGTACCAGGACTCCCCCACGTTAGCTATGACCCCCTTCAGGACCTCAGAGTAATGTAGAGAAGACACAGACTAGTCTAAATTGTACAATCTTGGGGAAAGTAACTGACCTCATTATGCTCACTGTCGTTAGAGAAGTAATTAATTGCAACGTCCAGAAGAAAGGTCAGCAAACATTTTCTATAAAAAGGCACATAGTAAACATTTTAGGCTTTGCAAGTCACATAGAGTCTCGGTCTCATATTGCCTGTTTGTTTTCCTTCAGTCATTTAAAAATGTAAAAGCTTTGCCTATCTCAGGGCCATACAAAAACAGGTGGCAGGCTGGATTTGGCCTGCAGGTCATAGTTTGCTGACCCTAGATCTAGAGTGGCATTTGTTCAATATGGTAGTATCTAGCCGTGTGTGACTATTTAAATATAAAATTAAATGATTTTAAATTGTATAACATTCTACTAGTTGTATTAGTTCAATAGACATATTTCAAGCACTCAAAAGCTACATGTAGCTGTTGGCTACTTTATTGGACAACAAAGCTATTGAATACTTCCTTCATCACAGAAAATTCAATTGGACAGCATTTATCTACAGCCTGGCTCAACCTAATAAGTTTTTCACAGTGTTTTGTTTAGACTAATCCCCTCTCCACATTGTAATCCCCTCAACACATCTATTCCATTTTCTTCCCAGTTAACTCACCGCCCCCACCCCGACCTCCCGTCACCATATTAATCTACATGATTTCCTCATGAGGTGTGGGGGCTGTAATCAGGAGAAATGAAGCAGCAATCTGGCAAACTTGAATCTTACCACAAGATATTCGTTTTATAATGATCTGGGCTTTTAATAAAAATTAGACAATCAGCTTTTGAAATCTCTCTTCTAGATCAGAGCCTTGCACTTATCAGTGTTATCTGTACCCTTCCCAGCTTCTAGCATCCATCTGTAAGGCCAACATCAAGATGCTCTTGATTCCCCCCAACAAATAGAGGAAAGTGAGGAGTCCTGATTCTGACAATCTACCTGTACCCGAATGACAAAAGAGAATGGAAACAGGGAAAGGACAATGTCAGAGAATACACCATCCCTCCCAGAGGCAACACTGAGAGTGCAAAGGGGGTTTGGGAGGCAGACAAACTAAGGAGGGAAGTTTAAGGGGAGCTTGAGCCAGCTCCTACAAGTTCATGATAGCCAATTGTTAAATGTTCAGGAATTCTTTGAACCTGTGGTTAAAAGGCCATTATTTAAAAAGAAATTATATAAACTTATCATTAAATAGATTATATTAAAAACAAAGGGAGTGGGGCGCCTGGGTGGCGCAGTTGGTTAAGTGACTGCCTACGGCTCAGGTCATGATCTCAGAGACCCGGGATCGGCAGGAGGCCTGCTTCTCCCTCTCTCACTCCCCCTGCTTGTGTTCCCTCTCTGGCTCTGTTTCTCTCTGTCAAATAAATAAATAAAATCTTTAAAAGATAAAAAATAAAAAAAACCAAAGGGAGTAAATGCATAAAGTCATCCCTTCCTAACCAGTTTACTGCATTTTACTATCATCTGTGTTCTTGAGATTATATATGTCTATTGTATATGTGTGATAGAAATATTATATAATAGTTTGTTGTTACACATCCCAACTCCGTGACCAAGAATGTCATGTTGGTAGTTTGAAATTGGCCATGGTGTGAGTACCTAGGCTGCAAAGAAAGGCAAATACTATAATCAGAATTGTTTGTCTCTTTGTTTTTAACCCAGACAGTGTGTGGTTAACCACATACCAGAATACCATGCTCCTCCACAAAGCCAAAAGAGAGAGAAAGAGAAGAAGAAGGAGGAGGAGGAAGAGGAGGAGGAGGAGAGGAAGAAAATGCAGAATATTAGGGAAATATGAGATACCATCAAGGAAAGGCAGAGGAAAGGAATTCAGACCAAGAAGTTAGAAAATTTCTGCTAACTACAGACCTCCGCTCCTGAAGCTGAGTGCTGATTAGAATCCACTCAATTCTAAAGAAGTATTCCCCAGTTAGAATTTCCCCTACACCTTGAGCCAGTCTGCCTTGGTGCTTTTCATCCAAGATACCTGTTGCCAGGCCTCCTTACTGCCCACCACTTGTGTTACGGGGTCTCTGTCAGTTGCTTGCCATTTTGACCTTGCTGATTTTCTACCCCATCATTACTTGGAACACTATAGCTTATGGCTCCTGTTCTAGTCATAGGTAATAATGTTTGCTTCTCTCCCATCTTTTTTTCCTCTGGATTAATCTCATCCTTTCAGATTTTCTTTCTGATAATAAATTTTTGCTGTTGCTATGGTAGTAGACACCTGTCATACCACACTCACTGGCCCTCGCTTAACCTGACAATCTGGTCATCTGACCCTAACCTTTCCTGATCTGAACAGTCCTGTTGGAGGCCCTTTCCTGGTATCTTTCCATTATCATGTGGGTAGGGATACCATTAATGCGGCTTCTATAGAAGACAGAGGAAGGCTGGCCTCAATAGAAAACTCTGAATGGCATCTTAACACAAGATTAACTTTTTTTTTGATTTGACAGACAGAGATCACAAGTAGGCAGAGAAGCAGGCAGAGAGAGAGAGAGAGGAGGAAGCAGGCTCTCCACCAAGCAGAGAGCCCAATGCGAGGCCTCGATCCCAGGACCCTGAGATCATGACCTGAGCTGAAGGCAGAGGCTTTAACCTACTGAGCCACCCAGGTGCCCACAAGATTAACTTTTATGCTACATTCAAGTTTAGAAAAAGTATTTTCATGAAAATAGAGTGGTATTTTCAAGGAGCTTAGATTATAAATTTTAAACAACCTAGTCTAAGTATAGTTATGAATATAGTCTATGTATATAGTTATGTACATATGTATTATATTATAGGCAGTTCACAGATCAAATAATGAAATAATGAAAGTGAGGCATAATACAGAAGCCAAAAGACAGAAACTCATTTAACCCTTGACACAAATTATGGCACATCATTCTTTTTCGTACACTCTCGTGGATCAAGGGAGATTAGCCAAATGGCTGGAGTGAGAATTTTGGTGTCCTCATTGTGAAGGCAACCGTAGAAGCAGAGGACATCACTTTCATGTAATTATACTGACTAAAATGAGAAGCCCTTGACTTAAAAAGGGAAATCATGTAATATAAGAAGTCACTATTCTAAACAAGACAATCCAAGCATTAGTCAAGATTGTTGAGAAAAGGGAGGGCATTTTTAGGATACAGTTATAAATAATTCAAGTACAAGAAATAATTCAGAAATAGTTGCAGTAGCAGCTTGTTGATGAGAAGGTAATATTGGGCTAAAAGTTTTATTTTTCCCTGCTAATGATTTAAAGAATTGATTTTTATCCCCATTATTTTCCTTACTTATAAATTATTTATAAAATAATAAATTAGCTAAGTAAAAATATATTTTTATGTCCTCTTTCAAATTCTTTGTACAGAACTGGTACTTGGGAATTTTTCAAGGGGTATTTTTTGTTTCTAAACACTTAAAACCTCCTCTTGTATGACAGAAGCAATAATTTACTGTATATGCTACTTTGCATTAGCCAAGAAGCTAAGGAAATATTTCATAGCTTCAACCTTGACATAGTGAAAGCACAGTCACAAAAAGATAAAAGGAGCATTGCAGTAGCCTTACGTATTTAAGTTTTAGAAAGCATTTGTTTTGCATGTCTGTGCCTACCAGATGATGTGCTGTCTATACATACTGGTTTGGGCCATAACATTGAACAAGCCACTGTCATGATTATGTATAACTGCTTATAATTTTATTCATTGAGATTATTCACTGAAATTCAACATTATTTTATTCTTGTTGGATTCCCTTTCCCGTTGGAAATGGCTTCCAATGAGCAGATACTTGATGCTTTATAGTGTATTTGTCCTTGTTTTAAAATAATCTCTTGTGAGACGTCTAAGTGCTTAGTCTGTTAAGCATCTGCCTTCAGCTCAGGTCATGATCCCAGGGTCTTGGGATGGAGCCCTGAGTCAAGTCGGGCTCCCAGCTCAGTGGGGTCCCTGCTTCTTCCTCTCCCTCTGCTGCTCCCCCTGTTTGTGCTCTCTTACTCTCTCTTGCTTGCTCTCTCTTGCTTTTTCTCTCACTCACTAGCTCTCTCCCAAATAAATAAAATCTTAAAAAAATAATCCCTCTGTATAGTCTATCTATACCTTTAATAAGAATGTGCTTTATCCAAACAAAGTAGCCTCATGGACAAGGCCCCTGACTGCCTTCAGTCTGATATATTCAAAATACTTTTTCCTCCTGATCTGTGACTGCCTATACAAGTACATGTACATTCCCTCCAAACAATATATATCCTTACAAATACCTGGTAGTAAGAATGGCCTTGAGTTTAAGCTTCAAGATAAAAATTATTGCCCTGTAATGCTATATTGATCCATAAATATGGCATATAAGAAAGTACAGTGCCCACTGGAAATTAAAATTTATGTGAGTCTATCTATATATATTCTATCTAAATTAAAAAGTTTATACTTTTGTCCTACATTTTCAGTACTCAATAATATTAATCTTCAAAGATCAGTGATTAGTATTATTTTTTATTTGTAGCATTCTTTGTTTCAAATGGGATTTAGAATATATACAAACCTGTGTACAAGGCAACAATAATATTGGAAAAATATGTGTAATGATCCACTGAATGTTTGTATAAAATGTGGTGGGTATATCAGATGCACGTTTTCTTCCCCGTCCTCTGTCACAAATCATCTCAACAATAGCAGATCCTTGAGACTAGATATAAGTCCTTAGGTATCTACAGAATGCCTATGCTATGTTATGGAACCATGCAAGAATGACTCAATAATGATACAGCAACAAAGTTGCACTTCCCATTCTGGCTTTTTCAATTTCCTTTTGCATATTCTTTCCTCTTTTGCATGCTTTCCCCCAGTTTTACTTAACCATTGCTGTATATACTACAAAACAAAAGGGGAAAAAACTCACCATCACCACAGAACATACATTACAAAAGATAGGAACCAAAATATATGTTTGCTGTAAATCTCACAATGAGAACAGTGGATACTCTAAAGAGGTGGCTCCTCTTCAGAAACAATGCCATCACATGTTATTCTAAAGAGATGAGAGTTTCTTTAAAATTAGGAAACACATGTAATTCTCTACCCTGTCCTCCCTTTAAATTCAAAAGCCTAATTAAAAGAAATATTAACAGTATATACATATACATGTATATATTCTTCCTTTATTTTCTCTCCTTTCCCTATCAGAATTTCTGAAGGATAAAAATCAAATACAATTTCAAAGAAGGAATTCTTTTTTTATAATTAAAATGTTTTGTTTATTTATTTGACAGAGAGAGAGACAGCGAGAGAGGGAACACAAACAGGGGGAGAAGGAAAGGGAGAGGAAGGCTTCCCCCTGAGCAAGGAGCCCGATGTGGGACTCCATCCCAGGACCCTGGGATCATGACCTGAGCCAAAGGCAGCCGATTAATGACTGAGCCACCCCAGCGCCCCCCAAAAGGAATTCTTAATAGCAGTGTATGCACTGCCTTTCTTTATGTCACCTCTAGCTTTTCCATTCCTTAATTTTTAATGTTGTCTATGCTATAAAACAAGGGATTTTTCAAAAGAGCACAAAATAATGTGTTTCTCTTCAAGAATTGTCAATGCCTTAGCCATTTTTCCTTCCCATCATCTTAAGAATGCATGAGAAGTCTTCCTACCCACAGGAATTTCCCTATCTGCTTCCAGAAATAAGGTAATTAAGGGCTAGGCTCTCATAGGAGCACGTCAGAGACTTTTTAAACTCCCTGAAAATTGGTTTCACATTCACTTACCAAATTTAGTTCCTCTTCCATTTTGCCCCCCTCCAGGCAGCTATCTCGAGTTCATTTCAACGAGTTTCCAAAATCCTGAACCAGTCTTAAAATTATATCCCAGAGAAGTGGTCAGCATCCCATTTTCAGAAAATTTACAGGAGAAAAACCTGCATTATCTTTAGCATGAAGAACTTCAATGCAAGTGAAAGAGTTGCCCTTTTAATGAAATAATGGGGAAGGAAGGCCAGGAATATAAAATAGTCTTCACTGCATTGCCTGGATGTAAATCCAGTTTCATTTGTGTGTTTATTTATTTTTAATATTGTGAGTGGCCACAAGATACATGAGCATCTTTTAGGATTGATGGAAGCAGAATAAAGAGACTCATTAAACTATTTTAGTCATTTTCTGGTGTCAGTGGAATAGATTTTCTAAGCTGAAACTAGAAAAACCATTTGCTCTTATATTTCTTCTTGGTTCCTGAGAAAAGCTTTCCCTAGTCCTGCAAGTGACTCCCTCTGTGTCGATATCTGCTAAATGGTTTCATTGTTTTATCTCGGACAGTCTAGTAACTTGAAAAAAAGAAAACTTAAAATTCTTTCTAAACTTTACTGTTTGCTTTGTACAGTTCATAATATAACATAACATCACACAAGGGTAGCCAATCGATATGCCCAACTATGGAGCTTTTTCTAAATGTATGTTTAGTTTTAAAAATAACTTTAAGCAGATAACTGAAAAGTAGGGGAAAAAAACCTCTCACCCTGTCAAGTTATTTATATACACCTGAAATATGTCAAAAAATGGATGTAAATAATCATATAAGGCAGTTTATATCAAATTAAATAGCTCTGAGTCAGAGTTCAGTCCATATGTCAAATTGTAACCATCTCAGAGAGGACATAGTTTTCATTCAAAAACTGGTCCAATCTTCTTATTATAGGTTTTATTAAAACATCTATAATACCATTTCATTTTGTGGAAAGTGCTATGAATTATAGCTTAAAAAATTTGTTTTGGTCTCTGCTTTTCCTTTGCTTCCCCTCTGACTCTACATTTCCCTTCTTTCCTCTGTCCCTACATCCCTTCCGCCTTCCCTCCCTTTTACAACTCTGACCATTTCACTGCATCGAGGGGTTCCCTCCCATCCTTCTTCAAAGAAGGGAAGAGGTCCACCATTTGCACAGTGCACAAGCATGATGTTTTGAGAAAAAGAGCCTAATCATTGGTGATTACCTAGAAATGTACTCTCTCTCCTCAGACCTGTGAATTTTCACCATAGGAACAGCTGTTATATAGTGTACTTTTCTGGCAAAGTAGCTAAAAGGAGGCCAATGCGTTTTAACCATCACCTGTATAAATGAGTAAAAATTGGAGCAGAAAACTGGTGATATGATAAAAATATTTCCAACATATTTAGTATACTTAACCCCATATGGGTCCTGTGTCCCAAGGAGAAGCAAATTTTCTAAATGGCCTAGCTAATTTTCAGAACACATAGACAACACTTAAATAACTGTAAGTCCACCACGGTACCATTTTGACCTCAGCTATATCTCTTGCCTAGAAGGAGAAAAAAGTTTCTCTTAGTTTTTGGCCACATGACCCATAGGGAGTTAGAAGAGAATTTTGCACTAAACTTTTCTCTTACTTACATATAAGGTGCAGGTGGAGATAGCTTGATGAAAAGAAAAGGGAAATATGGTCTGGGTAAACATTTACATTTTAATTTTCTCTTAATTTCTTGAGGCCCATTATGTGTTTATCAAGGCGTGTAACAGCTTTAAGTTAACAATGCAACAATGCATCGTTAAATGTACACCAGATGTTTCTTTTCTGGCACCTATTACTGAGAGCCCTCAACATGCCTGTCAAAGAGAGGGAAAAAATGTGTGTTCTCCTTCAATAACGAACACTAACCCATCAAAACAAGAAGCAGTAACAGAGAGGCTCTGACACATTGCTTTGATAAAATGCTGCCTAGAAACTCATTAGTGTAACAGGCTGCAGATGAACCAGCATACCCACTCCTCAGCCATATTCTTGAGTTGCTGAGTAATAAAGATGCTCAACAGAAGGTTAAGCCTAAAGATTGAACTGCTGATGCAGTTCCAAATGATGGGCACATCAGTTGCCCTTGTGAATCACAAATATGGAGGACTTGGGAGTTAGATGAAATTGATAGCAAAGAGTTTCAGCAAGTCCATTCAGAAAACTGGTAATATGTGTTTTGGAGATCATAAACTAAAATGATACAAAGAAGAGTTGGAGCAGATGGCTACAGGGGCATAAACGTTCCAAAATGTTGTAGTTTTTTTAAGCGCTTTTATGGGAGATGTGCTATTGAATCTTGGAATAGATTAAAAGTGGAGGAGTTATAACTGGTTCTTCACTTTCTCTTACTTGATTAATTTACCTCTCAGAGAGAAGTTACTTAAATAGACTTTCATAGATCCACTGTAGCAAATCCCGTGAAAGATGACAAATTTCCCCTGTGGCTGATAGATTTATGGATATTTCTCCAAATCAAATCTCAGTCTGGAAGACTTGATGGGGGAAGGTAAAGAAGGGAAATAGGTGAGAATAAATGTATACGTGAAACTTGTGCCATTCCTTAACTGAGCCGAATTAATTAAGACAAGTCTGCTTTCCAGTTTTGAAGAAAATTTTAATGAATTTTGAATTTGCAAACGTCTTAGAAGAAAAGTAGGATCAAAACTTCAAATGTTGAAATGTTCCATGTAGTTTGCTTCTATAAGGGAAAATATTCTCTTTTACCCAAACTGATAAACTCAGAGTTTATCCTGAGAGGGAAAAAATCAGAAATAATAAAGTAGAAGGAGTTGTAAAATTGCTTCGAAATATGCAGAGCACACATTTTCAAGGCTGAAGCTTTACCCAGCTACAATATATGGATGAAGCTCAGAACCTTTGGTATGGGGCTGAGGGGGGCAGAGATTTTGGGATTTCATTTCTCCTCTCCTTTAATTCTCCGTTCGTCCTATTTTCCCCTATAAGTGAAAACAAAGAACATCAAAGTTCTGTCAATGTTGTGTGAGTGAACCGAAGCTCTGACCTCTGCAATGAAATGCAGAAATCCTCTGTTGGGCAATATCCAAAGGTCATTTATCCAGCCTTTCAAAGTGCAGTTTAGTTTGCTCCAGGTGATATTGATCCCTCTATTGAAAAGAGTCTAGGATCTGAGTTGGTGTTAGCAGGAATCGTGCCACCCGCAGGTCTGTTTAGCAAAAAGCATGATGGGATACTTAATGATAGGTTATATCCTCCCACAAAGGAATTTCTGAGCCTGCCATTCGAGAACTTTGCCATTGAGCCTTGATTCCTGTAATTGAGTAAATGAAGTTCTGCCTCCCACTGAGTGATCTGTTAGGTCTTTAAGTATTGAGATCAAAATAGAGAAATTAACATAAATAGTGCAAATTATAAGTATAGTTGTTGCCGCAACAAAATTAATAAAAGCAACTGACCCACCTGTTTTTGGGCCAATTTTCCAAATTCTGTTGGTTTGAAAGTATTCAAAAGATTATTATTGTGAGCACTAGAAACTAGGATACTAAAGAATGGTTTGGAATAAAAGTGAATTCAGAGCACTTTATATATAGAAATATATAATTATATAATACAGAAAATGTTTAATTTATACATATAATATATGATACACACAGAAAAATCATAAATCACATGTGAAGAACTTGATGGAGGAAATGAATATAACTTTGCGACCACCAGTTACCTCAGAAATACAAGAATATTGGCACTCACGAAGCCCTAGGAGGTCGCCTCCCAATCATTATCCTACCCTTATCTTCAAAGGTAACAACCAGTCTGATTTATATCACAATAGTTTAGTTTTGTTTTTGAGCTTTATAAGACTACTGCCATGCCTTATATTTTGTTCATATATATTTATATATATATATATATGTATGAATATATAGAGATATATATGTGTGTTTATGTGTGTGTGCATCTGAACTCTTCCACTCCACATTATGTTCATGAGATTCCTCCATGCAATAATTTTTTATTTTCATTGCTGTGTAAGTTCCACTGAATGAAGATATTACAATTTATTTATCTGTTTTAATGTTTAAGAATATTTGGTCTGTTACAAGTGTTAGGGTACCATTAACAATGCAGCAAAAGCATTCTTATGCATATTGGACTTATACCTAGGAGTGATAAGATTTAGGAAATACTCTGAGTTTTTCAGCATTGGTTATACCAACTTTACAGTTCTATCATCAATATATAAATTCCTGTCACTCAAATCATTGTATGGCCATTTTGCTTAAGATTTAGCCATTCTGCTTATTCTGGTAAGGGTGTAGTGTATTTATTGATTTATTTTCCCTGATATGTATAAAGTTGAGCATCACTGCATATGTTCACTGGCAGTTTGAATAGTCTCTCTATGTAAACCCTATTTAACCTTCTTGCCAATTTTTTTTAAAGCTTTGTTCATTTATTTGGGCATGGAGAGGAGCAGAGGGAAAGAAGCAGACTCCATACTGAGGGCAGAGCTCCACTCAGGGCTCAATCTCACAACCCTGAGATCATCACCTGAGCCTAAACCAAGAGTCCGAGGTTCAACCGATTGAGTCACTCAGGCGCCATGCCCCCTTGCCAGTTTTTAAAATTGCATTGTCTTACTGTACTGACATGTGGAATTCAGTACATATTCTTTATATGTGTTCTTTGTTAGTTTTATATATTGCAAATACCTTCTTGCATTATGTAGATTGCCTTTTTACTTTTTAAATGTGCCTTGATGAGAAGCTCTTAATTTTAATGTAGTCAACATTTCTTTTGTGTCTTTTAAAAACAAAATCTGTGAATGCCTGGGTGGCTCAGTGGGTTAAAGCCTCTGCCTTCAGCTCAGGTCATGATCTCAGGGTCCTGGGATTGAGGCCCACATCTGGCTCTCTGCTCAGCAGGGAGCCTGCTTCCTCCTCTCTCTCTGCCTGCCTCTCTGCCTACTTGTGATCTCTCTCTGTATAAATAAATAAAATCTTAAAAAAAAAAATCCATGCCTCCCCAAGATCATAAAGATCCTTTAAAAACAAAACCCATGCCTTCCCAAGATCATAAAGATATTGTCCTATGCTATGTTCTAGAAGTTTTTTATTTTATTTTCATATTTAAGCCTGTAATGTATATGGAATCAATATTTGTGGATGATCAAGAGGCATTTTTTTACATATGGTTATTCAATTTGATCAATATTAAGTATCAAAAAGATTGCCTTTTATATACCATTGGGCAATGCCTCCTTTGTCAGAAATGTGTACACATTTGTAGATCCGCTGAAATATTGGGCTTTCCTTAAATCTATATATCAGTTTGGGAATGTGTAACATCATTACAATACTGAAATTCCAATCCATGAATTGAGTAGGCCCCTCCATTTCTTTAGGTCTTTATTTTTCTCAAAAATATTTTGTAGTTTTTATGTAAAGGTCTTCATATATATTTTTAAGATTATTTATTTATTTATTTATTTATTTATTTGACAGAGAGAGGAAGGGAGATCACAAGTAGGCAGAGAGGCAAGTGGGGCTGGTGGGGGGGGGGGCGGTGAAACAGGTTCCCTGCTGAGCTGAAAGCCCAATGCAGGGCTTGATCCCAGGACCCTGAGATCATGACCTGAGCCAAAGACAGAGGCTTAACCCACTGAACCACCCAGGTGCCCGAGGTCTTACATATTTTTATAGGATTTATTTATAGGTATGTCATGTTTCCCATACTGTTGTAAAGGGTGTTCTTGTTTCATCTTAGGCTTATTGTTCACATAGAAACATAGAAACTGCCTGCTTGGCTTAAGATTATTGGTTTCTTGGCTTCTGTATTTTGTCTAAAGTTTATATTTGCTTTCTGGAGGACAGTCAGATTTGCTAGGAGTTTACTAGACCATAAGAGAAATGGGACCCATGTTGATCAATTTTCTTTTTTTTCCCCTAAGATTTTATTTATTTATTTCAGAAAGGGAAAGAGAGAGAGCAAACATGGGTTGGGGGAGAGGGAGAGGGAGAAGCAGACCTCTCCCACCCAGCAGAGACCCACGATGCGGGACTAGATCCCAGAAAGCTGGGGTCATGACCTAAGCTGAAAGCAGACACTTAACTGAGGCCACCCAGGCACCTCTCAATTTTATTTCTATTTTTAAAGAACCATCTCTTTACTGATTCCCTCCACTATATATTTGTTTTCTATTTCATTAATTTGTTTTAATCTTAATTATCTTAAGATATCCTAAGATGATTATCTTAATTATCCTTTTTATGTTTGTGTGATAGGATTAGTTTACTGTTTTCTTCCCAAAGTACGGAAATGGACTTAGATCATTAATTTTGTTTTTTGCATCCTTCTTTATAAACACATAGATAATGTTAGCTGTGACTTCCTAATCTTTTATATTGTTTGTTAATTTTTTTGACTGCTTCTTCTATTGTTTACTGAATAAAATAATTAAAATATTATGGAAATATATGTTACTTCTTTTAGTTATTTTTTTTCTGTATAAGATTTGATTTTTCTAGAGTTTAATTGTTCTATAGTCTACAGAATTATCCTTTTTAACAGGGTGGATTATATTTCTTTATTGCTACCAATACTTCTTGTTTTAAAGACTACCTATCTGAGGGACTCCTGGGTGGCTGAGTCAGGTAAGCATCTGCCTTCTGCCCAGGTCATGATCCCAGGGTCTTGGGATCTAGCCCTGTATCAAGCACCCTGCTCAGCGGGGAACCTGCTTCTCTCTCTCCATCTGCCCCTTCCCCACCCCACCCCACCCCCATTCGCGCTCTCTCACTCCCTCACTTTCTCTCTCTCAAAATAAATAAATAAAATATTTTTTAAAAACTACATATCTGATATTGTCTGATATTCTTTTTTTAAAGATTTATTTATTTTAGAGAAAGAGAGAAAGCCGGCAGGGAGGGGTAGAGAGAGAGAAGGAGACAGAGAATCTCAAGCACACTCCCTGCTGAGCTCAGAGCCCAACATGGGGCTTGGTCTCATGACCCTGAGACCATGACTTGAATCAAAATCAATATTCAGATGCTTAACTCAACTGAGCCACCCCAGTGATCTGATATTGTCTTACATTCTTATAAATAACCCAGCTTTCTTTTGTTTATTGTTTATATAGAATTTTTGTAATCCATTTCCACACAGAAAGTAAAAGCTTTCTGGTTTCTTCTATTTAAGTCTTTTTAAAATTAGCAGCATAAGAAAAAAATTTTTTTAAATAAGTAGCATAAGGTTAGAATCTGTATTTGTATCCAAGTTTGTATCCAGACCAGTTATCTTCATCTCATGATTAGAATACTGTGGTATTTTATCTCTTTACATTTAATATCTTTACTGATACATTTTTTGGCTTAAGTCTATCTAATTGCTTTCTTTTTTCTCCTTTTTTACCTTTATTGGGTTAATTAAAAAAATAGAAATTTATTCCATTCTGTTAGCTTGCTATTTACACATTCTGCTTACTATTTTGTATAATTTTACTTGAGACATACACTTGCATTCTTGATTTGTTAAAACTACAATAAAGGGCACCTGGGTGGCTCAGTCTTCAAGCATCTGCCTTTGGCTCAGGTCATGATCCTGGAGTCCTGGGATAGAGCCCCGCATCGGGCTCCCTGCTCGGTGGGAAGCCTGCATCTCCCCCTCTCACTTTGTGTTTCTCTCTGTCAAATAATTAAAAATCTTAAAAAAAAAAATAAAGCTAAAATAAGATTGTTCATTTACCATTTCCCAATATAAGGACCCTAGAAAAATTTAAATCTTCCTCCCCACCTTACGCCTCCTGTTCTACTGTTATTATGATCTTAATTCTACATGTATTTAAAAGCTCATAACATACTGTAATTATTTTATACTGTCAAAATTAATTTACATTTACTCATATATTTACCCTTTCAGTTGCTCATTATTCCTTCCTGTGTCTCTCTGCTTCCATCTGGGATTATTCTTCTTCTGCCTAAAGAAATCCTGTTAAGGTTTATTTTAGTGCAGATTTACTAGTAACAAATTCATCTAGTTTTGGTTTTTATTGTTTTAGCATATCTTGATCTGAAGAAAAGTATTTTGCCTTCATTTTTCAGGATATTTTTGCTCAGGATAGAATTCCAAAGGACATTTATTTTCTCCCAATTTTTAAAGCCATTCCAATCACCTGACGTCCATTGTTTCTATTGAAAACTTTACTGCCATTGCTGTTGTTGCTCTTTTGAAGTGGTTTGACTTATTTCTCCAGGATCTGAAGGGTGTTTTTGTTATCTTCAGTCAGGACTTTGCTGTGATGTCCTTAGATGTACTTTTCTTTGCATTTACCACCTTAATTTTCATAGCTTCTTGATTCTAATGCTTTATCCTTTGTTGATTTGGGGAAAATTCTTAACCATTGTCCCCTCAAATAATACTTCTTCCTTATCAGAACACCAATTATGTGTATCTTAAACCATTTTATCACACCCCATGTGTCACTGCAGTTCTGTTCTGTAGTTTACATTCTTCTCTATCTCTATGGTTCATTTTAGATGTTTTTATCTGACCTATCTATTAGCTCAGGCATTCTTTCTCTGTGTCTTATCTTCTCTTAAATCCATCTATGAGTTTTTAATTTATTTCTCTTTCAGTATTAGACTCTGTATTTGATCTTTTAAAAAAATAATCTCCAGTATTCTACTAAAATGGTGCATTTTGCCATTTATTTTCTAAATCCTTTTTTGATATCTGCAATGTAAGATTTTCTGATTCTATTTTTCTAGTGTCTATTTTTTCTCTTTTTGTTTTTCAGTCTTATTTTTAATATGCCTATTTATGTTTTATTGTTGAATGCTGTATATGAAAGTTTTTGTGATAATTAACATCATTTAAAACTGGATGATGAGGCTGTCTGGGTGGCTCAGTGGGTTAAAGCCTCTGCCTTCAGCTCAGGTCATGATATCAGGGTCCTGGGATCGAGGCCAGCATCAAGCTCTTTGCTCAGCAGAGAGCCTGCTTCCTCCTGTCTCTCTCTGCCTGCCTTTCTGCCTACTTGTGATCTCTCTCTCTGTCAAGTAAATAAATAAAACCTTTAAAATAAAAAATAGAAAAAAACTGTGGATGATGATATTATCCTTCAATGAGGATTTGCTTTTCTTCTGGCAGGTGTTTGAAGAGGAGTCACTCACTTTTCAAGCAAGCTTTGTTCTTATTTAAAGCTGAGCTCCAGCCTTTGTAAGGGTTGGTCAATTTCTATTTTACTCTTAATCTTGAGATATAATCCTTCAGGAGTATAACTGAATGTCTGGAGTGTTTGGCAGGGCTACTCTTCCTTGGTGAGTACTGAACTCCAATTTGATGTCCTCAGTCCCCTGAGACCACCAAAATTCTGGACTTGCCTTGTCAGCTTCTCAGCTATCACATTAAAATTTCCAAATGCTTTGCCAAATACCGCACTCATCTCTCTAGGCTTTCCTTGTCTCTGGGACCTTAGCATCTCAAATTCTTTTTTTAAATCAATTTGTCAATCTTCATTTTTCTTTTGCCTTTTCTACTTATCTTAGTTGTAGGCTGTAGGACTCAACTAATGAACTTGGTCTACCATAGCTGGATACATATATGTGTGCATATGTATGTGTGTGTGTGTGTGTGTGTGTGTGTGTGTGTGTGTGTATGAAGAAATGTTTTTTTAAAGCCTTAAAATTTTTATCAAGTTTAATTGAATCACAGACTAAACACTTTGGTATATATATTTAGAACCAAGTGTTGGGTTGTGGGGAGAGGGATAGGGTAGCTGGGTTATGGAAAAAATTTTTAAATTAAAAACTTTTTAATTTAAAAAATACAGAACCAAGTGTTAATCTTTCTCTGAATGGTGACCCAATTTGTCATTTAAATAACTTTAGCAAATATTATTTTGGTCGTGAATAAATGACAAGAACTCTTCTGGGAATCATGGGTACAATAACGCACAAGACAGACAGAGTCCCTGCTCTCACACAGATGAAGATGAATATTCTCTAAATGTATTGAACTGTAAATCCCATATAATTTTAGCAGCGACATGACTATTATAAGGAGAGGAGTATAATGGAATCATCTTTTCCTTCTTTGTGTCAGTCAGTTTCGGCTTGGGACTAGCTATCAAAAGATCTAACCATAAAACCACCTTCTCATTTTTGTAGAACAGGCATAGCATGGAGGTGCCTAAGTAGGTGACATAGGGGCCTAAAGCAGAGAAGCAGATCCCGTATCAAGTGAAAAGCCATGACTTGATGAGGAAAAAGAAAAAAAAAGACCAAAAAAGAGCAAGCATTCGCTGACCATATTATGAGGTAACAAAATCAATTGAACTCAATCCTCTACTTAAGGTGGACTATCCATCTCACAGTTGTAGAAGCAGACTTAGTTAACTATTTTATGAAAAACTATACTATAAGGAAATGGAACCCTGACAGACACCAGCATTTCACAAGACTAACATGTGGCACACGTCAAAAGCTAAAGAAGTTTAAAGTAGTTAAAGAAGAGAAATCTTTACTGAACTAGAAGTAAATCATTACAAATTAATACAACCCCCACATATAATATTTCTACTTATTGAAAATAATTATTAACATTATATAAATTTATATCTATATAGGAGTTGATTTTATATTCTTTAATTCCAAAATTATTTATTTATTCTCAATGAGATCTTTCTATTGTGTTCATAAGGTTGCAAGTTAAAAAATGACTCCAAGTTATCTAATACATGAGAGATTGTTAATACAAAGTTGACAGACCCCTTTTAGCAGCTAGATACAAGTTGAAATTTTATATCAAATTTTGTGTGGATGTGTGACTAAGCATCTTTTCTGGAGAAAGGGCTTAAAATTTTTATCTGTTTCCTAAGCGAGTCCGTGACGCCAAAAAATGTAAGGACTGCTGCTATTTCACCTGCATCGGAATTCAGTTGCCCACATGAAACAGGGAAGGTAATGCCCTTAGAGAATCTTGCCTTGACAAGGTTTGCTTTTAGAAGAGTAATGCCAGTTTTATAATGGGATAGGATCATTTGCACCATACTAAATCTCATCTGAACTATTATTTCAATCTAACGACCTCAAATAGACTGCAGTTTTGACAGTTTTTTATAAATTTTGGTGCTTTTCCTGCCTTATCACCAGCTTTAGTTTACTTGTGGGGAAAAAAATCAAGATTGAAAAAACTGTTATTATGAAGGAAAAATAGACTTCTTCCAGTAGAATCAATAGCTGTAAAAATTATTCTTTCACTACTAATTTTCAAAATAATGAATTATAAAATTGTTTCATTTTGAAGCCTCCAGATTGTTCAATAGAAGTATTTACAGCTCATGTATTTTTCAGATATGGCAATTGTTAAACTTCACCGCCATTGAGATTTTATCATTATCATGCTTTCAAAATGTTGTTTGTAGCTTTCTACATCTTTTCTATTTAAAAAATTAACAAATTTCAATAAAACTGACTAAAAAGTAATCACGAGGTCAAATTGATTTGCATTATGTTGGTATATGAAACCGCATTAGAGATGCCAGAATTCAGATTGGAGGCAAGTTCTCCCCAGTTGATATTAGTGTAATATGGCATTAAATTATTTATAAAATTAGCTTTTGGCTAGACATTTCATGATATGTACAAAGAGAGAAAAGTGAAATTACCTAATTTGCACTTGCTTTTGGTATAGTAATTTCATATGAACAAATATTCCTCAGGCTGTCACATTGCATTTTAATTAGGATCCCTCATTTTTGGACAATGACCGAGGAATAACTCAGCTGACCTTGAGTTTCTTAATCATCACTCTCTGGTAATGAATGAATCAATAAAAGGGAGTAGTTTTAGTTTCCAAGCCTGAATCTAAGTGTGACATTACTTCCATGTTAAATTGCAGTCCATTATTTTTTTTAAGATTATTTATTTATTTATTTATTTATTTATTTATTTATTTATTTATTTAATTTGACAGAGTGAAACACAGCCAGAGAGGGAATACGAGCAGGCGGAGTGAGAGAGGAAGAAGCAGGCTTCCTACTGAGCAGGGAGCCAGATGCAGGGTTCATCCCCAGGCTCCATCCCAGGACTCCTTCCCAGGGCTAAATCCTGGGACTCTGGGATCATGACCCAAGCCAAAGGCAGATGCTTAATGACTAAGCCACCCAGGTGCCCCAGTCCATTCAGTTTTAAAAGAATAGCTAGGGGTGAACTGAGGCAATTTCTGGAAACAGTCTTTACATAAAGTCAACATACCCCTGAAAAGAAATGCTAAGGCAGAGGATTATGTGATTAGTATTTTTAGGGAGTTTAATCCATCCTTCTTGCCTTTCAGTTATTTTTTAAAGGAAATTACTTTCCTAAATATAAGCAGATGCAGGTGTAGAAATAGTTGAGATACAATTAAAAATGGCACTCAAACTATACCTGTAATCAAACCCCAGCCCCTTATGTAACTTTACCATTGATTTGAAGAACTTCCTTTATTACCTGACCAGCTTGCTCATTCTGTACATTCATTTCGATTTTGTTGGGCTTTCAGCCATGCCTGTAATGTTGCTGAGAAGTAAAATATCTTTCATAACCAGAATCATAAATCTTTCTTATAACCATGAGACTATATCTTTATGGCCATAGATCATTTTAGATACTGTCAAAAAATGTCATCATATCACATTACAAATTAGAAAACTGAAAGACAGTGTGTGTTGACAATACCTATTATGTGTGGGTGGGCCAGGAAAAATATTTTTCCTTTCTCATAAACCAACCTTTCTAATTACAGATACTTTTATATACATAGAAGTTATTTGTATATGTGCTTTAGTCAAATCTTGAGAGTGCAATTGGTTTAATGGTAGTAATTGAAACTGGTATTTATGAAAAAGTACTTATTCAAATAGAGGTTAAAGGGGGGAGAAAAATAGCATGGAAAAGAAGGAAATTGACCCTTGTATCTTATGAGGGATGAGAGGAAAAAGATTACCTTTTGGATTTCAATCTCCCACACAAATATTCAGTAATGAGATAACTCTTGAGTTTTTTCTTGGCAAGAACTGATGATTGTTTAAATATTCAATGTGTGACCTTTATTGGTATTTGAATTATGGTCATTATTACGTTACTCTTCGCAGGAAAAGAAAATAAAATTTTGATAAATAGAACTTTTTTATTTTGATTAATAGAGGTTTTTTGTTTTTTTTTTTTACTTTTTCGTTGTTTTATTTAAACTCTCCTCTCTCGCTCTCAGCCTTATGTGACAGGAGTTATATTTTTAAAGCACTTTGCTTCCTTAGAATTCATAGTGTCTGCTGTATCCTGATTGTGCTGTTCTGGTAAGAACTGGATATCATAAAACCATAGAAGAGAGTTAGCCGTGGCCTTTCACATACTGTGCCTGTCTTCTCTAACGCATCTTTGCATAGAAGAGCTTTTACATAACTGTGGGCTTTGAGTGGGGCTGTGGAAAGAGAAAGTAAATGCAAGCAAGCTTTTTTACCCTTGTCTTTCTGTCCTTAAATGCATTTTCCACCGTCCCCTGCTTTGCCTTATATTGCAGGGGTGCTGACCCCGGGAAATCCCTTTTGCCAACTGCCTTTCAGCTACTTTTAGCCAACGGCAGATACTAGAAGCAAATAAGATGCAAAAGAAAATGAAAAGCCAGGCTATTTCTCCTCTTCTCATGCTTTGGTGGCTACCCTAGCAGCAACTATTTCTGCTCAGTGGTTCCAACTTCCTCTGGGCAGATCCATTATGGTTCTAGCTTCCTGGCTTTAATGCACTACTTCCCTTCTCTGTCTCTCCAGTCCTAGTGATGTAGGAAAGATGTTAGGTTTTGAAACTGATGGCCAAGAAAGAATTCCTGAGACGTCTTTGGTGCAAAATGTTGATTTTATTAAAGCACGAGGACAGGACACATGGGCAGAAAGAACTGCACCAGCGTCATGAGGAGTGGCCCTTTATGTACTTTCAAGTTGGGAAGGGTTAGGGATAGTGTAAGTCTCTAAGGAATTTTGGATGCAAGGTTTCCAGGACCTGGAGAGGGCTAGCTGTTATTGGGAGAAGGTCACTTATTATCATCTAATAAAATCGTAGTCATGGGATCCTTCAGATATATATCGGTGGGCCATATGTTTGGGGGATGATTGCCAAAACATATCTTGGGGGTGCAGGGGTTAGTGATAAAGGAAGTTTCCAAAGGAATTTTTATATGTTAAAGTGGACTTACAGGATCCTGGTGGTGGGGTCAGGCTAGAATTGCCTTTTACCCTTAGCAAAGCATTAACATTCAGGCAGTTTAGTCTCTGGTGAAATGTCACTCTGCCAATGGGCTATACTATACTATACCTAAACTAGGGGCATCTCCATTTACTTTCCAATTTGTGTTACAAATACTAGGCCTACTTCCCTCTGTATGCTCCCACTTCTACTTCCTTTATTGAATCAAAAGGAACTTGCAATCCTAGGAGATGGAGGAGAAAAGGAAGGGACTAAAATTTACATGGATACATAAAAGTAAAGAAAAGGAAAATAAAAGCGAAACCAATATTTACCAGCACTTGCACACACACATATACACACATTAGTTAAAAGAAACAAGACACTTAATTTTCTCTTTATAACTTGTCCTTCCTGACGTCTACTTTCTTGTTAAGTGAAACTCAGATTCTTAAATTTAGAATACTACTGTCACCATTTTCACATCTTGGTTACTAGGTCTGTGGGTAGAGTTAATTCTCCTCTGTGCCTACCCAAAGATACAAGTGAGATTCAGTATCGATAGTGACTCTGGCCTTGGTTGTAGTGGGAGGTTAATGAAGCCAAAGACATGTGCTTGAAGAGCCTAAAACTCCCACTGAGAGTTAATTTTGTTTGCCCATTTCCTAATGGTCTTTGCAGGTCATTAGACTTACTGCTGTTTGGCACTTGATACATTTTCTTTTTATTTCTGGCTTTTGTTATACAGGGTTCAAAGCTAAAAGCATCTACTTCTCAAAACTGCTGCAAGGTTTGCTAATGGTCACAGTATATGGGAGCTGGGCACTCTGCAAAGCTAAATGTCATTTGGCACAAACTATACTGCGTAATTTATAACCAGTATAACTGTTCTTTCTTGATGAGCAAATTGTGTGTGTGTGTTTGTGTGTGTGTGTGTGTGTGTACCTGTGGATATATCAAGTATATATATATATATATATATATATATATACTGGGAGTGAGAGTTAGGTCTGCTGTTTTAAACTAGACTTTCATTCTGTCGGAAGGCATGACTTGACCTGAAATTCATAATTATCCTTATGATACAAAATAAGTGTAATTATTGTAATTCAAATTAGAAAACCAAGAACATGTTGTAATCTGGGCCACATGTGTCTATCTCTATGGTGACTGTTTTCTAAACTGAGATCTAGGATACATGTTATGGTAAAGAACTCCACTTAAAAATGTTCTTAAAGCATACTTATATAACCATTCTTATAAGGGTGTAAAAAATTCAATAATATTATATGTACATTTCACAATTTTTAAAGAAACTAAAATTTTTATAAATAAGAATTAGTCCAGAAAGTCTATAGTATTTTGAATCAAGGTATATCTTCTTCTCATTGCTCCAAGAAATGATCCTATTTGTTTATTTGCCTTGTTTAATCTGCAGAACTAGACAAGAATAGAATGGTCACTGATTTATCCAGAAAACAATAAAACATTGGCATAGTAGGCATTTAAGAATCTAAATTCATATGCAATTATACTGGGGGGAGCTAGGGATTAGATCCTTTAAAAAATATCTTCCTTGTTCTGAATTACACTAATATACTCCCAAGAATTTAGAAGAAAAAGAAATACAGTACATAGCCTTTCCCTATGGAAGAGTTATAAACTAGCCTTTCTCAGAAACTGATTAAAATCAGTCTAGTAAAAATAAGTACACATCTTTATATTTAGTTGTGTACACATAAGTATACACATACAAACAATTTACCAAGTGAGCAAAGGCCTGGTGAGGCACTTCCTGGGTAAATTATGAAGGCTACTGAGCAAAGAGTCATTTATAACTCTCACCCCAGTATAATTACTTATTACTTATAATTACTATTACTTGTTCATCTATTTTTTATAATACATAAAAGCAAACCCCTTAAAAGGAAATCCTGCTCCCTCTTGTTTCTAAGATAATAGGAAAGAGACCTGTGGGAGACTACCTCTAACTTGATATCCCAACTTGAGGAGAGAAGAAATCTGAGGATAAGAGAGGAAAGAAGGATAGTAAATCCTTGGAGTTTGAGGAAAGGAGGATAGCTATAGGCTGAGGACAAAGAAAGAGAAGAGCCCGGGAGTTAAGCATCCAGAAAAGGGTGCCTTTCCTCACCCAGGGGTCTCATCAGTTGCCCCAAGCTCCCCGACTTCACAGATGCAACAATGCCAACACAGTCGACACGAGAAAACACTTTCTATTTAGCAATTTGGTTATTAGGTCATTTCACCTTATTTTCTAAGCCACCTCTCCTGCCCCCATTACAGCCCCAGGAAGATCAGAAACTGCTCCATTCATTTCCTTTACAACTCTGTATCATTTATAACTGTGGCAACCACGTATTTTTCATGAATGTAGTAATGATATTTCTCATGCTGCCCCTTCAGTTCAACTCCTTGTCCGAATGTAATGGACAAAAGAATATCCCAAAGGACAAAGGAATAGGATGTGGGCAAGATAGATTTGGATACCAAGTGCTTGGTACACTTTTTAAAAAGGAATTTCTCTCTCAGAACTGAAAGTATCTTCTCAAGAGTTGGAGACCCAACTTTGCTTGGATGGAGAACTACTGATTTGATCTCGAATTTGCACTCAAGGTCCAAGTCTTAGCTCAAAATTCTTTGATATTACAAAGTTGTCTTCAGTACAGAGTCATCTTCAAAGAAAGAGGATTCTTCTTTCTATATTCCCAGCATTTTATTATAAATGTTTTCAAACACAACAAACAAAAAAACATTTTAGTATTAAAACCCATATACTCGCCACCTGCATTATACCACTAATATTTTACTGTGCTTGCTTTGTCACATGTCTATCATCTATGTATTCTTCTAGCTGTCAATAAACCCACTGTTTTATGCATTTCAAGATGCAGACATCAAAATATTCCTCCCCTAAATATTTGGCATATATATGATTAGCTAAAATTTAATATTTGGTTATAGACTTTAATGTAAAATTTGATATGATAAGATGTGCAAACATCAATATATACCTGAGTTTTTTAATCTGTTGAGTTGTTTAATCTGAATTTTAACAACATATACCTCTGTACGATCCTAATCCTTATCAAGATACAGTATTCTATATTATATTGAATTCTGTCCAGCTTTGCCATCATCCCAGAGAGCTCCCTAATGCCTGTGCTAGTCAATCCCAGACTCCAGACTCCCCCAGATTTATGTAATTCTTCTGATTTCTTTTCTTAGATGAGAGTATTTTTCATGCTTGCCAAAAAGTCATGCATATAATGGTTTTAGAGATGAACCTCTGTGGCCAGTCACACTTTAGGGACATTTGGCTTTGACACAAGAAAAATTTAACATTTCTAAATGACTGATTATTGTAGATAAATGAGTAAAAGGAGACTCATTCTATTGCATAAGTCATCTTCACTTCCTGCCCATTCATATCTAATAGCCTGGATTAGAAATAAAGTACACATTGTCCCTGCTTGATAAGTCAGCTATTTCATTTGTCTTATGGTGGAGGGTCAAGGTAGAAGTTCTTCAGGTTCTGAATATGGTCCCCATGTGATTACTAGTCTCAGAATACAAAACAAAGGAGAGCAGATTATGATATATCAGTGAGCTCTTTTGGGCCAGGTCACTGATACTCACTTATTAATTTATTAATATTATGGTGCCCTAGAAAAACATGTAAATACAGAAACTACATCTTGCCAAATATTTAACCACTTCTGGGTGGAAGAAAAGAACCATGAAAGGTGCATTTCTTCCTTCAGGCTGGGCAGCAATCTACATTCACTGTGCTCAGTAATGGTACCCTAATGGCTCATGAGAGTGAATTCTACTCCTAAAGTGGCAACTGCCTATAGGAAGTAGCTTTCTGGCCCATTGTTTTGCAAATTAAATGGAAAGTTTCTGATTCTGATGGCCTCTTTACAGAAGTCTCCATACGTGGTCTTTTCTCTAGTGTTTATTGGTTTTGTTTTCTGCTAGCGAGTATCATTCTTCTTTATTATGTTGAATCACTTTTCTTTCAAGTTTATCTTTACCATGCCTGTCCACACACAGGCACCCACCCCCATGCTTCCTTTCCCTCACGCCACTGTATGCTTGATCCTCATCATCGAACTTGCTGCTTCTTCATGTAAATTCCCACCCCTCTCATTCTCCTCATTGCTGCAATCACCACCCCCCTTCACTTATTATGCTTTTTGTTTCTCTTTCCTGCTGCTTAATGATTTTTCCTGCTGATAAGCTGTGCCCAGAATACCGAGAGGCCTCAAGCGCTTGCACGACAGTTCACTGGGCTCATTGCTCTCTGCGCGTTCCAGAGCAGATGCAAGTAGGGCTCCAGTCATGTTCATCACAAGACAGCTCTGTAGTGATGTGTAAATCTTATAACAGTCCATCAGCATTTTAGTTAATGAGCCCATAGGCCTTCCATTTTTATTTCCCTTTTTTTTTTAAGTTGGAACTTGATACTTTGGAAAATATTTTCCTCTTGGAGACTTATTTTCAGTGCCATCTTTTGGAAGCAGAAACAAATCCCATGTTTATTCATTTTACAAATCATAGTTGA
Source organism: Spilogale gracilis (assembly GCA_004023965.1). Taxonomy (NCBI): domain Eukaryota; kingdom Metazoa; phylum Chordata; class Mammalia; order Carnivora; family Mephitidae; genus Spilogale; species Spilogale gracilis. Next base: position 75,646 of record PITA01003340.1, read on the forward strand.
GTGTTTTTGTTATGATTAACACTGGAATAATAAAATAATAGTAATGACTGATATGTGTATAGCATGGTTCTTTATAAATGCACTCTCACACATTGCCCCATTTGAGGCTAGCAGCAACCCTAGCCATTATTTTCATGATTCTCACTTTCTTACACAGGTAAAAGACCTCTGCAAGCATCATAGCAAGGAAGCGCTCAGAACTACACTTAGTCGGTACAGAAGCCAACCAAGAGAATATCTCTTCTTATAAATCTAATGCAAAATTTGTCTTGCTCCTTCTCCTCTGGGTTTTCCTCCCCTGTATTAGCATTTATAATACAAAGCTTCCTTTGAGGCTGCTATCCTTCTTAAACACCCTACAGTGGTCAAGAAGTTGCTACTGCAATAATTCATCAGACCAATACATTGTATTCAGGACATTTAGCTACATTGACGACCATCATGAATATACAGGCATTCCACTCTTGACCCTGAAGATGTGCTCCTAGAAAAATTGTAGGTAGATCAAATTACGGCACATAAAATCATACTGTAAGACACAGCAGGGTAGTTTGTTATTTAAAGAAATCCTACACTTTATCTTTGTGGAAGGAATTCTTTCATAATGCAAATAATCCATATTTTATTTGTAAATTTAAGACTTTAGAAATGAGTTTGCATGAAGTGAAGGACACATCAGTTTTAACGGGCTTGAGTAGATGGTGGTCTGAGACACACTTTTCTGAACCACGTAGGGGATCTCAGCAACTGTTCAGTGAAACAAGGGGACAAATTAGTCCCTCTGGAACAACAGCACTCTGCTATTATTCTTAATTTGAGTTGATATGAGAATGGGAGTTCCTTTCCCCTCTCCCACAGTGGTTTTACCTTTCACAGTAATTGTTTCCTCAGAGTAAACTTGAGCTTTATATTTGTGAAAAGCACTGGAATTCTTTCCTAGCAAACCACATGAGCATCAGATACCCTTGAACTAAGCATGCAAGGGTACACAAGTGCTTTCCTTGCATTTCCTGAGATGAGGTCCAAAATGTTACCTCTAGTCTCTGACTGCTCCTTAGGCAGGCTTTGCCTTTCTTAATTTATGACCTTGGAGTCAACTCTAAATTCCCTCAATCTTTTGTTCCTATTTCCAGCTCATGGACAAACACTGCCAAGCCCTTGGATTATTTACTTCCTCTTTGTTTTCAACAAGTTATGCCATATTCCACTTTCATTAAAGAATTTCCTATCTGTATAATAAACAAACACCATCTTTGCTGTGAAAATTATTTCTAAAATGCTCACTGCTGAGGAAAGTATAGCACATAGCCAAACTGTGTTACAGGGTTGTACCAGTGTAGGTGAGTGTCCTTCCAAAGGAGTCAACTTCAGGGGTGTTAGAGGAAATTGTTCTAGAGGAAAGAAAGAACCCACTCATTATCCATCAGTTGTGTATAGAAACATACTGACGATAGAGAAAATTTGCCTCAGTTCTCAGGATCCTCTGAAGCTGTGCTGTCTGAATCCTATGGAAAGACAGACCTTGAGTGTCCAGATTATTGGGAGAATTTGTTGACTGTTTTGAGTTGTACCCTAAACCTTGAGAGTTATAATGCCTTAGTCCATGGCCAGGAGATACTTTCATAAAGATTTTCTAAGTTCTCAACTTGGAATAACTTCACAAGTTTGCTTCCAGTTTCTCCCCTGCCAAAAGCAACCACATGGCAGAAGATATGGAAATTATACCAAGAGAGACAAAATTAATGAATTTGGTCCTACAATTGATGCAGTTTTCACCTTTTTGCATAGGAGTTCTTTCATCCTATCTTGTTCTGTGACTGAAACCTAGTCTTTGATATTATCGCTAGACAATGGCCCAAATCCTTTGCTCCCCATGCCACACCTCCAAAATCCCAAACTCTGGATTTGGTAATATGTTTAGGAAAAAGCAAACATTCTTCACCTTTCATGGATACCTTTATTTGGAAGGGGTATGATTTGTAATTGAGTGAGAGATCCTTAGACATTCTGTTTTAATAGAGATATTATAACTCAGTGTGTTGGAAGGGGAAAGAAAAAAAGGGATTACATCATGCAGATGCTGTTCTTAACAGAATATCAGCTCCATGGCAGCAAGCTGGAGTTGGGAAGTATGCAAAGCTTAAAGGTCTCCTGACTCATTTAAGTTTATTGTTTAAATTCCTTTTATGGTAAACTTCCATAGGATTACTATTAATCCTCAGATTATCTCCATAATTTTTAATATAGAAACTCAGAGGCTCCATGGAGTTTTAAGTGATTTTTTCCTTTATTATTCTCTATTTTTTTAAGAAATTCTCCATA
>PITA01003340.1:78067-141398 GCA_004023965.1 Spilogale gracilis
TGGGTGGCTCAGTTGGTTAAACGACTGCCTTCGGCTCAGGTCATGATCCCGGAGACCCGGGATCGAGTCCCACATCGGGCTCCCTGCTCGCCGGGAAGCCTGCTTCTCCCTCTCTCACTCCCCCTGCTTGTGTTCCCTCTCTGGCTGTGTTTCTCTCTGTCAAATAAATAAAATCTTAAAAAAAAAAAAAAAAAAAAAAGAAATTCTCCATAAATAGATGGCATATGCTACCAATATAATTATGTATAAAATTATACATATTTACCTATATTTATATAGAAGTACTTAATTATTATACTTATATGCAAATAAAAGTAGCATATGCTACCTATAAAATTATTTTTTAAAAATTAAAAATGGTAAAAGGAAGAACACCAGTTCCCTATCACAGTTCAAAAATCTAAATTTCCTCCTCATTGTGTCTCATCATATACAATTCTCTTTATGTATCATTGTTGAATTTGTGCCTCAACAAAGCAGAAATCTGCATGCCTTTTGCATGCCCCATTTTCACCCTCCTTAATATGTAACATACATATTCCTACTGCTCTAAGCTACCCACATTCTTTAGCTGAATTTCAAAATTCACCTTCCTCACCAATTTTTCTTTATCAGCCCCATCCCAAAATTCACTTTGCCAAACTTCTGTACTGTGCATGCACATATACTTGTCCATATGTTGTTTTTTGAACATAAAATTTTACTAAAGTATAATTCACAGACAAGTGCATCAATTCTAAGTGTACAGCTCGATGAATTCTCACAAAGTGAAATCCAGATCAGGAAACAGAGCACCATCAGCAACCCAGAAGCCCTCGTCATGCTCCTTTCCAGTTGCTTCCTCCCATCTCCACCAAGAAGAACCACTCTCTTAAAATTTAACACCATCGATTATTGTCACCTATACAGTGTGTATTTTTGTGTGTCTGCCTTCTTTCATCCAACATTATAATATCAAGATTAATCTATATTGTTCCATATAGCAGTACTTTGTTTATTTTCATTGCTATATAGTTTTTTCTTGAACAGTTGCTCCTGTCCATTTGAATTTTGATGGACATTTGGTTTTTGTCCAGTTTGGAGCTATTATGAGTGGTGCTGACATTAACAGTCTTATACATGTCTTTTGGAGAACAAAAAATGTCTTTTAGAGAACATAAGAACATTTTTCTCTTAAGCATATCCAGGAGTCAAATTGTTGGATCACATATGTGTGTATGCTCAGCATTAATAGGTAATTCCAAATAATTCTTAAAGATGTTATGTTGATTTTTGAATTCTCTCAAGCTGGAATTCCCTTCTGATCAGTCACGAGTAGGTAGTCAATGTTGACATCCAGCCTGGTGGACAGCCACATCACACCCAACTCCCAGTGCTCAGCCTATGGGTCGCAAGCCACCCACTCATGTCTCTGTGAGTGCATGTGGAAGAGTTTCTTTAGGGAATATAATTCCCATGCTCTAAGGGTTAGACAACCTCAGCTAGGGAAAAGGCAAGTCATTTTTGTTTATGTGTTATACTCATAACCAGCCATAAGCCCATTGAGAGCAAGAATTTTATACTATTTTAGTTTTTAGAATTTCTCCTCAACTTATGCATCCCACCTTCTACCTCCCTTGAAGAATACAGCCTTAGATGTTTATAATATGATATTAACACCTAACCTGACTATGGACTCCTGTCTTGGACAGTGGTGTGTGCCCTATCTTTCAGCAGCCCATTTTCCCATGTTCTGCCATGATAGCAACACGTCAGTTTTGCCTTTCTCTTCTTCCCCTTCCCTCCATTTTTCTCCACAGAGACACACAGCAGTTGGAGATATAGACAGACTGTGTTTGTTAAATGTTTTTACACTATGGGGGCTTCTTCATCTTTACATGGGCTTATAAGTTCTATTGACACTGAAAACCATTAGGTATTTTTATGGAATATGCAGGACTCTGTATTTTATAAGGAAAAGCTCAATGATAATCTTCCTTAAAATACATTTTTTTTAAAAGATTTTATTTACTTATTTGACAGAGAGGGAGCATGGAAGGGGGAACAACACACAGAGGGAGAGGGAGAAGCAGGCTCCCAAGCAGGGAGCCCGATGTAGGGCTCTATCCCAGGACCCTGGGATCATGACCTCAGCCGAAGGCAGATGCTTAACAACTGAGCCACCCAAGCACCCCAAAATGCATTTTTCTTATCTTCATTTTAGACTTTAAACCAAGTGGAATAGAAAGTTCTGTTTGATGAAATGATAACATATTATGTGGTTATAGTAAATGAATGTAATGCACAACATTTATACTCTCAACATTCTTCACATGCCTCATAGAATGAACATCTTACTATTAAAATTCTCACAGTAAAATTCCCAGTAGGGTAACCACTTACTTTATATACATCAGGGCAAGCATGACTGAGAGGCTTTTGCATTCTATTTTGCTTAAAGTAATTCTCATTTATGAAATATATAGAAAATTTCTCTCTAAAGTAATTTTCTGGAGATTTCTGGAGATTACATAATATTTAAGGGAGTAAACCTACTTACCATTCTAATATTTTTCTTACTAGTATATATTGAAATATGGAATTTATTCACGTCAAAGACAGGGCAGCTTTCTATAGTTGAGAATCTTCTAGACACTTGCCCTTTAACTTCAGATAAGTTCCTCTCATCTGTATCTCAGTTTCATTTCAGTGTACAAGTGAGAATGTTATTTGTCTGATTCTATTACACCAAGTGTTGGAAGGATTAGGAACAATACTGTAATAAACATTCTGTGCATATTTATTCATATAACAAGTGTTTGTTGAGCATCTACTATGGGCCAGGTATTATTCTACGTACTAGGGATACTGCAGTGAGCAAAAACAAACCGAAATCCTGCCTCTATGAACTTCCATTCTATAAATGAGTAAATAAGCAAAATTTATGCTATGTTCATAATTACTAAGATGAAAAAATTAACTTGGGGAAAGAAATAGAGATTGGAGGAGATAAGAAAACTTTAATAAGAAGTTGACATTCAGGTCAAAAATAAAAGAAAATGCAAAAGGATACATGGAGATACCTTAAGGAAGAGCAATCCAGGCAGAGAAAAGAGCAAGTGCAAAGACCCTGAGGTAGGAATGTACCTGATGTTTTCTAGGATTAGGGAAGCCAATATGGCTGATGCTGAATGAGAGGAGGAATAGTAAAAAATAACATCAGAGAGGTAACCAGGAGCACACCAGAGGGTCATGTCTCCATGAGTCCATGTGCAAGAGTTTCTTCAGGATATATAACCCAGAAGTGGTATTGCTGGGCAGTAACATATAGTATATGTAATTTTGCTAGATATTACCAAATCGCTCCTAAGTGTACAAATTTATACTTTCATGAGCTTTTATTTGAGTTACTATTACTCTACATCCTTCCAATTCTTGATTTTTTTCAGACTTAAATTTTTGGTCTTCTGAGAGATATGAAATACTCTCTGTTATAGTTTCAATAGATCTTTCCTTAACAACTAGTGAGTTTGAAGATCTTTTCATCTGTTTCTCCAGAGTCCTCCTTTTGTAAATCTTGTTCATTTTCTAATTTTCTATGAAATTGTTCATTTTTTCTTATTGACATGAACTTCTTTATATGTTCTGAGTATCAAATCCTTTGTCAATTAAATATGCTGCTATTGTATTCTCCATTTCTGTGGCTTCTCTACTTTGTCTTTATGGTATGTATTGATGTATAGAAGTTTTAAATTTTAATATATTCAGTTTTGTCCATCTTTTCCCTTATGGTTTATGCTTCTTGTCTTGTTTAAGAAATCATTTCTTATATATAAGATATTTGCTATCTCTATACTTTATCCTAATCTAGAATTTTAGTTTTTAATTTTAGAAATTAATGTCTTTCTGGGATGGTATGCAATAGAGATTTTTTTTCTTTTGTGACATGGTTGGCCAACTGCCCTAGTCCCACCTTGCTTTTTGGAGAAATGGTAGTTTTTATAATTTATTAAGTTTCTATACAAGTGTGGGTATCTTTCTGGATACTTTAGCTTCTCCCATGGGTCAAATTTTCTTTCTCTGTAATAGCATATTATTTTGGGTGCTACAGCTTTGTAATAAACCTTGAGATAACGCATTTGAACAAATGGACAATTTCTTTTGTTCTTCTTCAGCGTTGTCTTTTGCTCTCCCATAAAAATGTTTAAAATTATTTTGTCAAATTCCATAGGAAAACCTCTTGGCGCTTTTATTGGAATTGCATTGAATTTAGGGGTAAGGATGCTTTTATGATACTGACTTTATTTATTACAAATGTGGCATATCTTTTCATTTATTTAGGTATTTCTTAATGCCATTTATTCAAGTTTTATAATTTTTGTAATGTATTTCATGCACATCCATTGTTAGATTTATTCTCAAGAACCATTTTTGCTGTTGATTTTAAATGGTGCTTCTTTTAATATTTTTATATTTTGTCATTGTTTATTCCTGGTGAATGAGGAATGCAATTTTTTTACATTGATCTAATACCCAGTAAGCTTTCTGAACTCTCTCATTAATTCTAATAATTTCATTATAGATGCTCTTGGGTTTTCTATGAAAATCATATCATAGATTTCATATCATATCAATATGAATTCTAAAAAATAACATCACCTGAGAATAAAAACAATATTATTTCTTCCTTTGTGATTCATATATATTCTATTTCTTTATCTCATTTTAAGTCATTGACTAGGCCCTCAGTACAATCTTAAAGCAAAGATGGGGTATTTTTGTTTCATTGCTAATTTTAAAAGGAATGAGTCTAACATTTCACCACTGTGTAATTACTATGAAGAAAGGATACTGTATGTTTATTAAGAATGGATAACAAATGTTATCAATTACTTCTTCTGCTTTTGAGATAATCATGTGGTAGGGTTTATGTGTGGGTGTATGGTTTTACTTTCTAAATTTTATAAGGTAAATTTTACTGGTATATTTTTTAATTGTCATGATGTACTTTCTAATGAATTGCTAGAATAGGTTTGTTAATATTTTGTGAAAAAAAATATTTTGTGGTCAATTTTTTTAATATTCCATGTGGTTTGGGAGGGGAATGTATCTTTTAATTAGTAGGTACAAGTCTGTGGGTGTGTGTGTGTGTGTGTGTGTACGTGTGTATGTGTCCAGTAGATCAAGGCTGTTAATTATGTTGTTAAAATTTTCTATATCCTTGGGGCGCCTGGGTGGCTCAGTTGGTCAAGAGACTGCCTTCGGCTCAGGTCAAGATCCTGGAGACTCAGGATCAAGTCCCACATCGGGCTCCTGCTTCTCCCTCTCTCACTCCCCCTGCTTGTGTTCCCTCTCTGGCTGTGTTTCTCTCTGTCAAATAAATAAAATCTTTAAAAAAAAAAAAATTCTATATCCTTGCCAAGCTTTTATTTGTTTCATTTATCAATTACTGTAATACATTTAGATCTGCTTCAACAATTGTGGATTTGTCAGTTTCTCCTTATAACATGTAAATTTTATCCCTGACTCTCTTATTACACACATGCAAATTAGAGATGTTATCCTCTTCTACTGAGATAAATCTTTTATCTTTCTGTTGTGATTCTCCTTAGCTCTGATAATGTTTTTTGCCTTAAAAACTATTTTATCTAGTATTAATTTAACAGCATAAAAAATCTAAGTTAATCACGGACTCCTGGGTGTCTCAGTCAGTTAAGTGGCCAACTCTTCATTCTGGCTCAAGTCATGATCTCAGGGCCCTGGGATGTAGCGCTGTGTAGGGCTCCATGCTCAGTGGGGAGTCTTCTTCAGGATTTTTTCTCTTCCTTTGCCCCTCCTCCTGCTTGCTCACTGCCTCTCTCACACTCTCTAAAATAAGTAAGCAAATCTTTAAAAGAATAAAATAAAATCTAAGTTAATCAATACTTCTACACTCCACCTAATAAAAACAACCTTGATCATCCTTCTCCCTTTCACATGCTATTAATTTTCAGTATTTTGCCACTATGTTTCTCTACCACAATTTAGTCATTAATATAATTTTTGTTATTGTTTTATACAATCAGTATTTGGTTATATATAACCTCATGTTTTCCAATTACTCTGTTCTTTTGTCCATCCTATACCTACAATTGTTCTTATAGATTCAATTTAATTTTTTGGATAGTACATTCTTTGGGGTTCATTTAGCAATTATGTCACAGATTTTTTTTTTTACCATAAGGTGACTATCACGTTATTTTACTTGAAGGATAGGTTGATAGATATTTTCTCTTTGCACTCTGAGCACAGTCTTCTTATTCTTGTTTACTATAGAGAATTCTGCTATCAATCTAATTGTGATTCCTTTGAAATAATCTATCTTTTCTCCCAGCTGCTTTTTTGGTCTCTCCTTTTGTCTTTTATGTTCTTTTATTAAATATACACTTTTTGTTCTTTTATTCAAGTTACACTTTAAAGTGTCTATATGTGGACTCATTATTATTTATCTGCTGGGATTCACTACGGCTCCTGCTTCTGAGGTCCAGTTTGTTTATCAGTTCTGCAAAATTGTTAATCAACATCTTTTTGAATGCTAATTATCCCTCATTCTTATTATTTTCTCCCTCTGGCATTCTAGTGAGAGATTTTGTCACCTCCTTTTGCCGGCAGAATTGCTTAGTCTACCCTTTCATTAAGTATGACACTTCTGTGATCATGGCTTTATGAAAGGGTCTCAGTTTCAACTTCTGATTTCAAATGCACCAAAGCTTTGCCTCCTTTTCCCTACCTACCCCCACATTCTGCGTGTATCTTTTTAAAGACCCACTCTACTACCATAGACACATACCCTGAGAGCAGGGCAGCTTCTTCTAGACACCATTTTAATTCTGGTTTTGCTCCTGGGGTTTCCCTTACATTGCTATGACCTCAAGTATACATTTGAGGTGATATCTCTTGCATTTTATTCAATACGTCTAAGTCTTTTGTAGTTGAAAGTTACACATATAAAATGTAGACTACAATATCGCCAAAAACAGAACTCTAGTTTTTAAATTATGATTTTAAAATTCCTTAGCCCTTTCCCTTGTCTTGGACACATGATTAAATAATAACATTGTCATTATTCCCAAACACTTTTCATGTATTACAAAATGTTAATGGAACTTGTTCTTCCCTATTGTTAGCTAAGGATTTATTTCTCAACTTCTCTCCCCTCAACCAAGGAGAAAAAAAAAAGTCAAATTACCAGACAAAAGATGAAGTGTGAACCCTATAGGATTACATTCAGTTCCTTCTTTTGCCTACTTACTGAAGTTCACTCAAAGTTTGTTTTTTTTTAAGATTTTATTTATATATTTGACAGAAACACAGCTAGAGAGGGAACGCAAGCAGGGGGAGTGAGAGAAGGAGAAGGGGGCCTCCTGCTGAGCAGGGAGCTCGATGCAGGGCTCTATCCCAGGACTCTGGGATCATGACTTGAGCTGAAGACAGATGCTTAATGACTGAGCCACCCAGGCACCCTTCACTTGAAGTTTTAAATGACACTCATTTTGTCAAATAATTCCACGAACATTTCTAAGCACCCAAATTTATTGTATTCAATTTGCTGATGAATCACTCATCTTCAAGTGTGAAAATCATAAAATTCCAGAGAAAAGATGATGGCTACTCTAAGGAACCTAGAAAAATTTCAACTCTTTGAGCCTTCAATGTTATTGACATTCCTTTTTATGAATGAACAGTAGGGTTGAATGATGAAACTCTACCACAGATTTCTCATGGAGTACCTTCCACACCATTATGAAAATCTGGGGGGATTTGTTCTCATGCATTCTTACTTGGGGCTGCAAGTCTACTCACTATGTCATTCCAGTTCTTAAATGGACTCATTCACTATTCTATTTAGAAGGCAGATAAACAAGAGACCAAATCTCATCCTTTTGCAGGTGATTACCTTAATAGCAGTCCTTCAAGTGAAGGACCAGATAAACAGAATTCTCCACAAAAAATCCTGGATTTTCCCAACAAGTTAAAATGTTACAAAGGAATGATCAGAAAGAAGTGATTAAAACAATATTTAAGCAACTTTTCACATGGATAATTCAAGCAAAAAAAAAAGATTTTATCCAAAATCTTGAGCATTGCTTCTCAAAATTTAATAAGCATATGAATCACCCAGGGTTCTTGTTAAAAATGAACATTCTGCTTCCATAGATGGGTAGTGGGAGGGGGATCACAGAGATTCTACCTAACAAACTTGTCAGTTAACCTCACTTTGAGAGATAAGGACTTAACTGACTGAGATAAAATGGGTCACAGTTGAACAATCTGGGTCTAGGCTATGCAATATAATAGCCACCAACCACATGTGGTGATTGAGCACTTGAAATGTGGCTAATCCTAATCGGGATGTGCTGTAACTATAAAATACACACTGAATTTTGATGAGTTAGAAAAATATTTATAAAATGTCATTAACTTTTAATTTTGGTTACATGTTGAAATAAGATTTCATATTGGGTTAACTAAAATACATTATTAAATTAATCTCGGGATGCCTGGCTGGCTCAGTCAGTTAAGTGACCTACTCTTGATTTTAGCTCAGGTCATAACCTCATGGTCATGCGATGGAGCCCCAAGCCCCTTGTCAGGCTTGTGCTGGGTGTGGAGCCTGCTTAAGATTCTCTCTCTCTCCCTCTCCCCCTTTACCCCTCCCACCACCACTTGAACACGCTCAAATTTTTTCTCTTTCTCTCAAAAAATTAATCTCATCTTTTATTTTTTTTGTCATATTTAATGGGACTACTAGAAAATTTAAAATTCCATATGTGGTTTATATTTGTAGCTCCCACTGTTTCTGTATTCATTTTCTATTGTTGCTGAACAAATTTTCACTAACATAGTGACTTAAAACAAATTTACCATCTTACATAAGGTTCTGGAGGACAAAAGTCCTAAAATCAAGGTGCTAGCAGAGATCTAAGGGAGTCTTTATTTCCTTGCCTCTTCTAGCTTCTTAAAGGCACTTGAATTCCTTGGCTAATGGCCCCTGCCTAAAACCAGCAGCACAGTACCTTCAAATCTCTTTCTGTTTTGGTCTGTCTCTGTCTATTTCTCTCACATGTGCATACACACTTCTGATTTTGTGATCGTTTCTCCTCTCATCTTGATTCTCCTACCTCCTTCTTATAAAGACCCTTGTGATGATACTGGGCTCACCTAGATAGGCCAGGATAACGTCCCATCCAAGATCTTTAACCGTATCTGCAAGGTCCCTTTTGCCACATAAGATAACCTAGTCACAAGTTTCAGAGATTAGTACATGGACATCTCGGAGGAGGGGGCATCATTTTATCTACCATATTTCTACTGGACAGCATTGATCTACATAATTCATTAGTTTTACACCAAACAATAGCTATTTGTGCATCCTAATCACTATATAAATGGAGTGAGGAATATAAAATAAAGGATTTTATTATCTTGGTATCATAATGTCAAACATTAGGTTAAGACAGATTTATTTTTAAGTGGAGTACTTCTGATTTCAGCATGGATCCAATGTCATATTTTTGTGGTTTTAAATATTGGCCCCAAAAAAATCAGATTTCTGGATTCTCCTAATTCAAGAGATTTTCATGGCCTCAGTTAATCCCTCTTTAATTGGCACCCAAACAGTAATGAATATGAAGAATTAATGAACGTAAAGGATAAAGTCTGAATAGATGACTTAGTGGGTGTGGTACATAAACAATGAGTTTGGAACTCTAAAAAAATAAAATTAAATCAAATTAAATCAAAAAAATTAAAAATAGAATTACCATTAAAAAAAGAAAATCTAATGATAGTGTAATGTGTCTGAAAGGCAGAGTATTTTGGGGGGTTGATTTAACTTGTAAATTATTTATACATGTATTCAACAAATATTTGAAGGGGATCGCTATATGAAAGGCATTATAGGAGGATTCTAATGTGTTTGGACTTCAGGACTTCACAATCTAGCAAGAAAATGAGATATGAACACCAACGGCAAGCATTCCAAATAAGAAATGATAAATATCACCGGTATGATGGTGACAATAAGGATTTAAGAGGGAGGAATGACTGTAGTCTGATAAGATCCTCTTAGCTCAAAATGATCAGGGAAAATTCCTTGAAAGAAGTAGACTATGGCATGGGTCTTTAAGAATAGAAATTAATCTGGAAACCTTAGACATTAATTCCAAACAATCTTGCGACTCTTCTATTTTGTTTAAGAGGCACATTTTTAAACACTGGAATTGATAGTATTGAGTTTCCTTTTTCTCCCATTTCTTAAACATTAACCTTGGAGGTTAGATCAATGAAGTGAAGGACACAGAAAATGAGGGCAAGGGAAAAAAAGAAGAAATGGAAATTATTGCTTTCTTTCCCTCCACATACTTCCTGTCTACAATACAAAATAACTTGTGCTTAGATTTGAGGAATACAATCATAAACTAACTTGTCAGAATAACAGAAACTGGCCGATTTTTAGAATATTGAAGACATATAGTCTAACTTACTATACATTTCAAAACATTTAAGATTCTGCTATAGTCTAAATATACCACTTGTACAGCAAATTTCCATATTCATAATTATACATAGGCCCACATTATCATCCTATCTATGTACTCATCCATCCATCTATTAAATAGCAATTTTATCCTGAGGTTGCTATAAAGATTCCAATTTGAAGTAACTGTGGGGTACAGCCTGAAAATCCAAAACCCTATTTTGCCATGGTTATTAATTAAGCATCCACAGTGCCAGGCATTTCCAGAACTGCACTGACATAGGGCCTCTCACTCTGGCTTGTACTAGAACTCATGACTGGACAGTAATCGGTCCCAACTGGAAGAAGGAGTAGATGAGGACGGTGCCCATACTAAGCTGTGATAGAGAGGGCTGACCCAGGGAGGTAGAGCTGCTCCCAACACTCCAGAGTAGCCTAATGACTACTATCTCTTTACAAGGCTATTGAGATGTCTCATAAAATACGTATGGATGAGATATAGAAAGTCCCACAACTTTATCAAATATTTTGAATGAAAAATAACAGTAAAATAAGGCTAAAGAAAAGATGCTCACTTCCATAGAAATTCGGTTTGTTCAGGTCAGAGCCTCTGCCTCTCTCTTGAGAGCAGAAGAACTTGACCACCTTACCAAAGAACTAAGATATAAGTTGTAAGTGCCCAGTGATCTCCATATGGCTTCATCAATGGCTCAGGGTTAGTTTGAACCTCTGGAGGATATGGTTTTCTTTTCCAGAATTAAAATTAGTGGCAAAAAGAGAGTCAAAACCAGAACCCCTTCTTACGTACCTTCATGATCCTTGTTACTTCTTGGAAATGTGAACCAAATTAGCATCTGTGCCACATTTCATGGGAAGGATGGCAGGGAATTCTGAAAACCTGGTTTGTTTGTACTTTGGGGAGGGTTGTTTGTTTTTTTTATTATTTTATTTTTTCAGTGTTCCAAGATTCATTGTTTATGCCCCACACCCAGTGCTCCATGCAGTACGTGCCCTCAGTACCCACAACCAGGCTCACCCATCCCCCCACCCCTTCCGTCCAAGACCCTCAATTTGTTTCTGAGTCCAAAGTCTCTTATGTTTCATTTCCATCCCCAATTTGCCCTACTTCCATTTCCTTTCTTTCTCCTACTGTCCTCTATATTTCTCCTTATGCACTACAAGGAAGTGAAACCATGTGATACTTGACCTTCTCTATTTGGCTTATTTCACTCAGCATAATCTCTTCCAGTCCGGTCCATGTTGCTACAAAAGTTGGATATTCATCTTTTCTGATGGAGGCATAATATTCCATTGCATACATGTACCATATCTTCCTTATCGATTCATCTGTTGAAGGGCACCTTGGCTCTTTCCACAGTTTGGCAATTGTGGCCCTTGCTGACGTTGGGGTACATATAGCCCTTCTTTTCACTATATCTGTATCTTTGGGGTAAATATCCAGTAGTGCAAGTGCAGGGTGATAGGGTCGCTCTATTTTTAGTTTTTAAAGGAATCTCCACACTGTTTTCCAAAGCGGCTGCACCAACTTGCATTCCCACCAACAGTGTAAGAGGGTTTCCCTTTCCCCACAGCCTCTCCAACACTTGTTTTTTCCTATCTTGTTAAATTTGGCCATTCTGACTGGTGTAAGGTGGTATCTCAATGTGGTTTTGATTTGAATTTCCCTGATAGCTAGTGATGATGAACATGTTTTGATGTGTCTGTTAGCCATTTGTATGTCTTCTATGGAGACGTGCCTCTTCATGTCTCCTGCCCATTTTTTGATGTGATCATTTTCTTTTTGGATGTTGAGTTTGAGGAGTTCTTCATAGATCTTGGATATCAGCCCTTTGTCTGTAGTGTCATTTGCAAATATCCTCTCCCATTCCGTGGGTTGCCTCTTTGTTTTGTTGACTACTTCCTTTGCTGTGCAGAGCTTTTTATTTTGATGAAGTTCTGAAAGTTCATTTTTGCTCTTGTTTCCTTTCCCTTTGGAGACGTGTCTTAAAAGAAGTTGCTGTGGCCGATGTCAAAGAGGTTTCTGCCTATGTTCTCCTCTAGAATTTTGATAGATTCCTGTCTCACGTTGAGGTCTTTCATCCATTTCAACTTTATCTTTGTGTGTGGCATAAGAGAATGGTCTAGTTTCATTCTTCTATATGTAGCTGTCCAATTTTCCCAGCACTATTTATTGGAGAGACTGTCTTTTTTCCACTGGATATTTTTTCTGCTTTGTCGAAGATTATTTGACCATAGGGTTGTGGGTCCCTATCTGGACTCCCTACTCTGTTTCACTGGTCTTTGGGGGGGGGGTGTTTTGTTTTGCTTTGTTTTGTTTCAGAAATTCAGCCTACTGCGCTGAAACTTCTGCCATGGAGTATGCCTCACCCCTCTTTACTATCTTCATTTTACAATTTGTGTTAAAGACTAAGCAATGTTGACAGCACTTTCTTGTAGATAAATATTAAAAATTATCAGGAGGAGGACCTCCGCTTCTGGGAGTATGAAGTCGACATACTTATCCCTAATTCTCTCTGTAAGTGCAACTAAAAATCCTAAACACTAAAACAAATTAAGAAAACACTGGAAGAGCAGCAAAGAAGACAGAATGGCTAGGGACCTCAGGACCCACAGAATGGAACAACACAGCTGCATTTCCTCTGTTTGCTTCTTGCCTTTTATGTCCCAAACTTGGAGCTGAAGAAACAGGTAACTGGGAACACCAGTTGGGTGCAGACAAGAAAAGGCTCAACAAAAGCTGGCTCTTTCTACCCAAGGGAACAGCAAGGGCAACTTTGCAAGACAAAAAGTTAAGGTTATAACCCCTCTACCCTAGCCTGACACTGTTGAAAATACTGGAGCCCATTCCCACCCATACATGCAAAGAAGGAGGGAAGAGGCCAGTCTTCCACTCTCTTGAGGCTGTAAGATGAACCCAGTGCCATCACCCCAACAAGTTACAGAAGACCCAGTTAGGCGCTAGATTTCCCTCCCTCACCTTATGATAGCAGTCATCCTAAAATTCATATGGAAAAAAGAAAGAGCTCAAATATCTAAAACAATTTTGAAGGAAAAAAATAAAGTGGGTGGCAACAATCCACCCAATTTCAAGAACTATTATCTAGCTACAATAATCAAGACTTTGTAGTATTGGCAGAGAGGTAAACATAAAGATCAGTGATGTGCATCTATAATTATTTCAAAATGAAAGCCTTAAGTTTTAAAGAATTATTTGTGCTATGACCAACTTATTCATATAGGGCAGATTTGGGTTTGGAGATAGTCCCCCTTATTCATTATTCCCATTGTTTATGAACTTATGTTCATACTACTGGGGAGTTGAGAGGTTTTCTGTCTATGCAACATCTTCACGAGTTGTAGTAAAGATGAATTAAAACTGAACTTTGGATCATATTTATGTAACACTTAGCCTTATATTTTTAAATATTTTAAATATGAATTGTAAAGTTAAAATCCAGATGTAAAGCCCAAATTTAGTCAACTATCTGGATAGCTTCAACTACACTAGATTATCTAGATAATTTTGCATATGAGCAAATAAGAAAAATTTGTAAAATCAGAAATAAAGGTTCTATTTATAGTTGTACTCTAAAGATTAATCATACGGTAATTTAAGGGAAACCCTGTGTCTGAATTACCTGTGTCAACAAATAATAAGATTGAGATGATCAGTGCTACATTGTAAAATATACATGTAATATATATAACACACTCTTTTCTTTTTTTAAGCAAAAAAACACACTCTCAAAATTTACAACCATCATTCTTAACTTATGAGAACTAATTTTAATTCAAGATAGGTCACTAAGTGCAAATTAGCATTAATTAATATAGTTGGTAATTGTTCTTTTCTGATAGAGGGGGTTATATTCAGTTTTAGTCAGTAAACACACTATCCAACTGGCTGATTCAGTTTTACTCTGATTGCAATAATTTGTTGATGTGTAAACAGTTTATTTAAAAGTTGTGTGTCCTACAGCAGTATTTCAGCAAAACTGAAAATTGTGATTTTCATGCATAAATAATACGAATATCAAACATTTGTGCAGCATTTGCACATTTAAAAGCACATTTACACAAGCCAACATTTACTTCCAACAACCCCTTTCCTAGAATCCTTATGCACTTTCCAAGGAGTGCAAGTGATTTTCCTAAGGTACACAGCCTTGGAGAAGCCTAACCTGCAAGTCAGAGCCCCATATCAAGCAACTTTTCCCAGTCACCAAACTGACTTCCTATAGGTGAATATTTCAAATCTGCAAAGTGTTCCAGTTGATTGAAGAATGATTTCATTTGGAATTGATACTCCTGTATTGATACCTTCACAAAAGATGAATAATTAAAAAGTAGTCCTCCACTATTTCTTTTGATAGGTATAATATCAGTAAACATTATGGGCACTTATTTGAGACATGGGTTTAGCTGAAATGGATAGCATATTGTCCCTTTGACTTCAACTGGAAAAGGAGGACTATCTCCGGACCCAAAGCATAACAAAAGCAGAGGCAGGTGAAGAGAAGCCCACGTATCTGAAAATGACTTGGTAATTGCTCCAAAACATGAGACACTGCTTTTTAATTTTAATCTCCCTAAGGCCTTAATCAGTCGTACTCAGAAATCAGTATCTCTGAGTCAATAAATGCTTTTGGCTGCATAGGCTTCTCCGTGGTAGGAACAGTGAGTGTTTGTCATAAAGAAATGATTGCATTAGTTTGTGCATGTTTTTAATCATTCCCCAGTTGTTCTCATTCACCCATCAGAGCATGTCTGTGTCCCCGTTATTTGCATTCCTAATATGCCAATTGCCTCTTTATTGTCTCCCTGAGTCCCTCTTTTCTAAGGTGTCCTAGTGATGTATACTTTCCCAATCCCAGCCTATAGATCAAATTCCAATCTAGTATGCAAAACCAAGTATATATAAAGTAGGATACACATAATTCAGACCTCATCCTCCAATGATTAAGTTATCTGATTCCGGTTTTCACATTTTCCTCTTTTGCACATGGTATTCTCCCCATTAACTCTTCACAACAAACACTGCCAGGTCATTTTGATTTTTTGAATACTACTTCAGCTTCTCTTTAAAAACAGTCACAAAAATCTTTTTATTATTTAGAAGTCTAGAGGATTTCTTGCTTCCCCTTTTCCTTAACTTTGGAGTACCATCCTGATGAGGAGACACTATGACATCTAGGTCTTCAATCTTCCTCTCTTGAGACACAAAGAGAGCAGTGTGCTATTTCAGAAGGTATTAAGTCAAGCCAGTTTTATACCCTATAGAAAGCCTTTTAGTACCTCTTAACATTTTCTTTTAAGAGGCCCAAATTTGTGTTTGTAACAAAGAGCTCTACAAATTCTTGTTCAGTGAAGAGAATAAAGTGTGATTGTGGCAGGGCTAAAGAGATACCACTGTGGCTGAGAAGTTAAATCGGAAACATTATCAGAAGTCTTTCTACCCTAAGTTGAGCCAGAGGTCAAATATGTTCTTCACCTGATTAGAAAGATGAGATTGATGCAGGGCTTCAGGGTGGTCTGTGGATGAGTGATCCAGTCCAAAACTCCCTAGGGTCAAGATTCCTAAGCTCTCAGGCAAATTTTAGGAGTCCAGGAACACCATTAAAACATGTGTAAAATATGTAACTATGTTCTTGAGAGAAGCTCTCAAGGCATGTGTCCCAAACCAGTAGCATCAACATCACCCGGAAATTTATTAGAAATGTTAGGAAGTCTGGGGTGGGACCCCCACAGCCCAAACCCCTTGTGTTTTCACAAGCCCTGATGTATGCTAACATTTGGGAATCACTGTTCCAGAGAAAAGGTGGCTAACTTTCCTCATGTAGTCTGATCTCCTCTCCTCCTCCTCTGTGCCTTGCTCAGCTCTAGCCACACTGATCTTGCAACACCTGAGGCATGTTCTGCTTTAGGACTTTGACACTGGCTGTTAACTCTGCCTCAAACCCTCTTCCCTGATAGATCTCTGCAGCCAGCTCCCTCACCTTCTTCACATCCTTGCTTAAATCTTAACATGTCTGTGAGGGCTACTCCTATCACCTTTTTTTAAATTAGGTACCTCCCCATCCCCACCAACACCCTAACCTCTGTACTATCCACTCTTTTTATTTTGTATCACTTCTTACATATTAGATAATTCACTTGAATATTATATTCCTTGCTTATTTCCTACCCCCACATCCAGAATATAAACCCCACACCGTCAGCAATGTTTGTGTTGTTTCCTGCATGCCTAGAATAACGTTCGGCCCAGGTTAAGTACTCACTAGGTAATTACTAAATCAATGGATGAATACTCTGACTTGAAAAAAGAGAAAAACACTGTTTTAGAGGCAGTTGGGTAGTCTTTCACAGAGGAAAGCCAATGTGTTGGGGCACCTGGATAGTGCAGTCAGTTAAGCATCCAACTCTCAGCTTCATGGTCATGAGATCAAGCCCTGCATCCTGCTCTACAGTCAGCAGGGAATCTGCTTAGAGTTTCTCTCTCCCTCTCCCTCTGCCCCTCCCCCATTAAAATAAATAAATAAATCTTAAAAAAAAAGAACAATGTGTTTACCACTATCTTCATGAGTTTAGCACATGAATCTAGGTGAGCACTACTTGGGAAGACTAGAGGAAAATGTTGCAGAGGAGGTTCAAGAGTGATTTGGGGCAAAAGTTAGAAATATTTGTGCAAACTCCCTGCTTGGTTAAATTTTTGCCTTACAGTTTATCATTTCTAAGTTTTTAAAATAAAGATATATTAATTCATTTAATCCTCCTAGAAGGTAGACACCTCACTTATCCTCCTTTTATAGATGAGAAACCGGGACACGGAAAGGTTAATGTTTTCCCCAAGTTTATGCAGAAGTAATATGGAAAAGACAGAATTTGAACCTAGTGGTCTGGTTTGAGAGTGTAGCTCATATAACAACTATATACTATATCAACTTAACCTTCCAAAGTTAATGAGTTATACCTGTGTGTTGGCATTTAAAATGTTTTATTATAATTTTTATAGTTCTACCTTTTCTGCTAGGCTGAACAATTTTAAAAGGGGCACCATGTCTTATTCATCATCTCTGTTTACCCAGTGCTCAGCATAATGTTACTGGATGGGTGGATGGATGGATGGATGTACAAATTGGACAAGGATAAAGGTTTGAGGCTGGCTGCTTCATTCAGCTCTAGGATAAACAATCCCTTGAAACTCCAGAAATGAATTAATCAGCTTTGGTTTTTTTCCTCAACTTAAATCTGTCAACTAAGCCTGAGGTTCTGTAATTGGAAAAAATGTGTAGGTGATCAGATAAGGGAAACTGAATGATAAGGACATTTGTCTCCAGGTACTTTTGGCCACAGGAGTGTCTATTTCCCCCAGCCATCGTGCCTTTTTCCCCAGAAGATAAAAAGCAACAACAGCAGGGGAAGCAAAAGGTTGCTGGGCTGTGATGTGCCCTTTTCCTCTCTCTGTGAGGGATGAGCTTAGAGGGATGAGCCAGTTTAGCCCTGACTGGGCGCTGATTTGCATATGTAATCAGGACCCAATGATAAAAGTAACTTAAAAAACTATGCCTAGAATTGAAAGAATGCAGAGCAAATGCAAATCTCTCCTGGCTGCCTGGCTTCCTAATGAGTCATCTAGCTCTATTCTTCCTTCTTGCCTCTGTCTCAGTTTACAAAATGCTGCTTCTGCAGACATTTGTTAACATTTAAACCTAAATTCTTATGAATGGAAAGCATCTTAGCACTGAGAACCTCTGGATGCTGGAAGGCTCAGCCTTCTTACCCGGATGGCTCTAACTTGCTGGGATCATTTTCCAGCCTCCATTCCTTGGGTGGCTAGAAGGAACAAGGACAGATCCCACTTTCACACTAGGCCTGTGGTTGGTCCAAGGCCTTCCTCCTCTGACCCCAGGGCTGCTGCAGTCACCTGAGATGGTGAAGCTTGGAGTCCTTCCGTCACAGATTCCAAACATCCTTTTTAAAACACTTCAGTAACTCTTCTCAAAATAAGCAGAGTGGCACAACTACAGGTACTACTAGCATTTAGGAAATTCACTGGACAACAGCTAACTTTAGAAGGGTGGTTATTTATCCTCCTTGAAGTTATCGCCTGCAAGTCAGCACACAGAGGGAGTGTCTCTGCACATCTGGGAAGTCTAAGCTTGCGCTGAGCTGTCTCTAAGCCACTGGTTCTCAAATGCTGGTCCAAGGGCAAACGCCACTCAGCTGGGTCAGAACCACTTGGGAAACTTTTCAAAAATACAGCTTCTGGGTCTAGCTCTGGAACTTCTGACCCACTAGGTCAGAGGGAAAATCCTGGAATCCAGCTGCATTTTTTTTAAGATTTTATTTATTTATTTGACAGCGAGAGAGAGATCACAAGTAGGCAGAGAAGCAGGCAGAGAGAGGAGAAAGCAGGCTCCCTGCCTGAGATCATGACCTGAGCCGAAGGCAGAGGCTTTAACCCACTGAGCCACCTAGGCGCCCACCAGCTGCATTTTTTAAGAGCCCCTCCTATGCGCATGACACCCAACCATGTATTGTCCTCCACTTTTAACACTGTCTCTCTCATCATTTTTATCTCTTTTTCCCTTCCCTCTGAATCATGGGGCAGCTTCCCACATTTGCCCTGGACTTGATTTTATAACTTCAGCTCTGTGTTTACCATGTCCCGTATGGATTTCATCCTGAAATCCTGACTCATTTGACCTAACTCCCTTTTGCTCTCATCCTGCTTTTACTTTACCTTTCCTTATGGTTTCTGCTCTTGCTTCTTAGAGGCTTTTTCTTACTGTACCCTACCAAAAACCGCAAATGGTACTCTAAAACTTCCTTCTGGTTCCTAGAGCCTGGCTTTGTATTTGCCAGTAGAAATTGAGTGGGGACTACCCTTGGCCTGCTTTCTATCTGCTTGGGGGCTGTCAAATCCCTTGCTCACCTTGACAGCAAAAGCAGGTACATGTGCCAGCTGCTGTCCCCATCACCCACTATAGCAAAACTTTCATCTTATATGGGTTGTGCTGGACTGAAATGGGACCTTCCCATCCCTCCACTTCCTGTTTCTTTGACTTGCTGAAGAGAAGGCATCTATAAAAATTTATAACCTCAAATATTTGTGCTCCCAGGACCCTTCTTCTCTCTGATTTATTTGCAGAGAGGGTATTTCCCAATATGCATTTGCTGCAAAACTTCCCTCACTCCCTAGTCTCTGTCTAGTGTATTAGCTATGGAGATTCTAATTCAGTAGGTTTAGGAACTCAGATGTAGAAAGACCCAGCTATTGGTATGTATAGAGATTGGTATAGATCTCTCATATTTAAAACCAAAGACTCTAAATACAAGAGGGCTGAAGAACTTGCCCTGAGTTTTCAGCTAACAAGTCATGACTAAGGCCCCAGTTGAATTTTTCAGTTCAGTTCTCTGGGCCTTTTGGTTGTGTTCTGGTTGTCTGATTAACCCTGACTTTGCTAATGCTGTGATTTTCTGTCTTTTGATGAGTTTCCTGTCTTCATGGACTTTGCTAATGCTATGATTTTCCATCTTTTGATGAGTTTCCTATCTTCATGGACATTTCAGATCAGAGGAAGCTAACCTGATTCCATTTGAAAGGAGAACTCTGAGACTATAATGTAATCAAGTTTATGTGAATAAATTTCATTGATTGGAGTAATATTAATTTAACCATTACCAGGAACAACAGAAGCATAATCTGCCTTGGTAGATAGATGTAAGTCAGGAAAGAGTATAGAGATATGTGGCTGTGCACTGTTGGATAGTGGTAAAATCTTTAAACTGACCTTCCCTAATGCATTGTAACATAAAAGCCCAGAGTATAATAGAAAAAGACAACTGGGGAACCTCAGGGTACATAATGCAATCATCAAGATGAAAATACCTTGGTTTCAGCTCTGTGCTGGATCCAAATGTCCTCAAGTTATAAAGTGTTCCAACCTCTCAAATAAATATAATTTTATCCTACACTCTAAATAGTAGCTTGAACAAGGCTTCCGAATGTCTTAACACAGTCTAAGATCCTTTCCCAACTGGGTTTTTCTCTTCCTTTCCCTCCTCATCTTCAAAACCCCTACCATGCATTCCTGACCTGGCAGAACCACCAGGCCTCTCCTTTCTGTGAACACGTCAGCCCAGTCCTGTCCCCATGCCTTTGCACTTGCTTTTCCTCTCTGTGCAGGTCCTACACCCTCCTGCACCTGGAGGACCCCTACACCCGCATAGGACCCAGGTGCCAGGTTGTTTTTTCTGTGAAGTCTCTCTTGTTCCCCAGGCAGTTGTGGCTCCCTCCACTTTGTTTATTTAACACTTGGTACCCGAACCTCTCTCATAATGCAAGTTATGGCCAGTTGTCCCTCTGTGATGTTCGGTACACACTGAACTAAATGAACTGAGATGAAATAATAGGAGGTTGATAGTTATGCTCATCTAAATAGCAAAATTGGTCCCTACTGGCCCTTCTACTCTTCCAGAGTGGATGATCTTAGGTGAAATATTTAAAAAGAAATAGAGGGAACAAATGAACAGTATTTTAATATTATGCTAGAAGGCGTCCCTTGGAGGAGAGGAGAAGTCCAAAGTCTGTCAATTTTCTTTTTAATTTTATGTTTAAGTAATCCTTACATGCAACATGGGCTCTAACTCACAACTCTGCAGCAAGAGTCGCATGCTTCTCTAGCTGAGCCAGACTGGTGCCTCCAAAGCTATCACTTTTTAGAGGTGTGCCCTTGAGCAAGATTCTTACCTGGTATTCTTCATCTACAGAAAGAAGATAATAACAGAAGTTTCCTTATAGGATTGTTGTGAAACTAAAGGAGATGCTATTTTATTTAGGGTCCTTAGAAGAGTTCCTGGCACATAGTAAATGTTCAATAAAAATTAGCCATTAATATTATTGAGTTGGAGAAGACAAAAATTGAGCATACCAGGGTAGGTTCCCAAGTGGAATCACAGAGAGGAACTTAGCCTGACTTTGGAGTCAAGGGACAACATTCCAGAGGACATGACCTTTGAGAGAAGCCTCCACAAGGAAGCTGGGACATGCAGGCTGCCCTCCTTATCGTATTTCCTCCAGCCCACCTCTGCAGGGCTAATCTGATTTAGGGCCTTTATCTCTAGTGTCTACTGCTACAGCCTAGGATATCCAAGACTTTGGACAAGAGTAAGGATTCTGGAGGAAGCTTTCTCAGTCACCAATCTGCTGTGCGGACCTGAAAAGCAGCTCAACCTCTCTGGACCTCCAGGGTCTCATCCATGATGCTCCTTCCAGGAGAGGTAGTGAAGCAATGAGAAGTCCCTAGGGTGTCTGCCTCAGTAGATCAGGTGACCCAATGCAAAGCAAAGATAAATGAGGGCTATCGTGGACAGACAGACCCTGACTCTTTTCCCTACCTCCCTATGTGGATAGAGAGATCTGAAAGAGAAGAGCAGAACCATGATTGGAAATACTGTGCTCTTCTCAGCAGGAATCATAATGGAAAAGGCAAGGAGTTGTATTGTGACGGTATTTGTATAGATAGTGTTTCTAGACACCCTGTTTATTTCTTTCCAGTCTGTTTCTGCAGTAATGGAAGGCACAAGCCAGAGGGCTGTGTCCAGAGCTCCTGGCTCAACTTGACTGATGTGATTCTGTCTTGATTGCTTCTGTGGCATCTCTCCCGCTGACCTGGTCCCTTACCTGCACAACATAGAGAACCCCCCACTCACTTAGAGCTGCTCAAGGAGTGCCTTCTACTGACCCCTGGCTACTCTCAATGTATGGAAAGGAACTCTGACACATTTCCAGAAACCCACAGAAACCCGGGATGCAGCTGCCTCCATCTCTCTCTTACAGTATGGGTTAGATTAATTCATTGGCTTCCTGTGTTTACAGGGCTGGGGGAAAAAAATGGCAACTTTGTAAAAAAGGAAAGTAGCCAAACAAAAGGCAGGCTCTGAAGGCTGGGAAATAAATTAAGAAGAGAAAATCACCAATTAATTTTTCCCAGACATGTTTGCTTTGTCTTCGAACATTTTTTTCTCATGTTATGTCAATGGGTTAATTGCCTTCTGACATGTTTGTCTGCTAAGATAAAGGAAAGTTAATTGAGGAAAGTTAGTAATGAAAATATTGGGCTCTGTCCATTCCAGGTAGAATATGACACTTGAAATTATAGCCAAAGTGACTCCTCGCAGTCACACATAGTGTTTCTAAACACTTAGCTTCTAAGAAACCAGCTCTCAGTCACCCAGAGTTCTGTGTCTATCACAAACAACAATATGGGAATCTATAAACCATGACTTCTGAGCATTCTGGGAGTACAGAAAGCTATGGTGCTCATCTCAAGAAAATTTATTACCAATGTCTTCAGCATAAAGGGAAGCCAGTTGTTTCTATATTTAACCATAATTTTATTTCTCAATATAAACTCAGATGGCTGAGTGCCTTCATTTCTGAAATATGGTTACCCCAAATACACAAATTTTTCAGCATGCTCAGTCCTTTGGTGATGGGACCAGTGTCTGATAAAGCACGCAGCTTGGTTGTTCACTTAATTGGCTGTTGTGTTGTTGGATCCGCAGAGATGAAAAATGGGGAGGATGTCAGATCTCCAACCCTGTGCCTACTAAAGAGCCCTAGAATTTAATCCTTTTAAAATACCAAAAATCTGGCAATTTCTGAAGGGCTCTTTGGCCAGCATTTGTCATAAATTGAATGGGAAGTACTTCAATCACCCAATAAGCAATGAAGCAAATAAGATTCAATTAGTCACTGCCTGGGGCATCATCTGCTGGTGATGAGAATTGCATGCATCCAATAGCATCTGTAAATGCAGGTCCAGGGAGAGCAGTTCCCTGTCCTGCTGACCCAGTGTGGTGGCCGAGAACAAGTCTCTAGTCTCCAGCTGTCCTTAGAGTGGAGGGACATGTGCCCATGGCTCTCATAACGAGCAATTCAGAGAAGTATATCTACATTAATTGTCTGGGAGTGTTCTTTCATTATTCAATAAGTGTTACTCCTTCCTTGATGGCAAAGCCAACCACAGACTGACAGACAGTCCACATGAGTGATTTCAGAACATTAAGTTTCTTCATCTTCAAAGGAATCCATCAATATCATTGTTCCAATTATATATGAAATTTACATGAGACTGGAACTTTTCATCCTATAATCAGAGACAAAATTTGAAATATTGAAAGGAGGGTGGGCCAGGAAAGGAGATGGCGTCTATTGACTATAGACTAGGCATTCTGTGACATATCAGACAAATGTAGTCTCATTTAATTATCACAGTTGTACTTCCTGATGGGAAAGAGTTGACACACTTAAACTGGTACTGAAAAGACCATAAAGGCATTATTTGCAAGCACGTATAGCAGGATTCAGGAAAATGGAAAACTGTGATATCCCGGAGGTAGCAAAAGTGAAGAGTGT
Source organism: Spilogale gracilis (assembly GCA_004023965.1). Lineage (NCBI taxonomy): Eukaryota > Metazoa > Chordata > Mammalia > Carnivora > Mephitidae > Spilogale > Spilogale gracilis. The sequence continues at coordinate 102,010 of PITA01003340.1, forward strand.
TCTTCATCCGAGGTCTGCAGAGATAAGATGCAGAATGATTACTAGAACCCAGACAGTAGATGTACTGAGAGGGCTGTCTGACAAGAGAAATGGCCAAATAGGAGTGACCCAGAGCGGGAGCCAGGGGAATAAATAACCCAGTCCTCTCCGACCACCTTCCAAAGTCCTGCTGGTGCTCTCCATTCGCTAAACCCAACCAGAAGCCAGAGGGCAGGGAGGCCTATTGATGTACGTATCTTCTAGCAGAGAAAAATGAGAAGTGGGTCTAAGGAAGCAATGGATGATACTCAGCACCATAGGTATATAATTATGCCTGTTTCACAGATGAAGGATCTGAGACTCATAGAAGATAAGATCCACGGTTAACTAACCAGGGTTCAGACTCACAGCTGACCCACTGAGTAAAACAGACAAGTTCTGAGAGATGAAGGACAGGCATAAATTCACACTAAATCTCTAACTGCATGATGGTATAAGGGAAGGGAAAGATAAGCAGACACTGAGAAATGTCAGAATACAGGGAGTAGGAGCTACAGAAGATGAGGAAGCATATAAAAGGGAAGACCAGAGTATCAAGCCCGGCCCTGAAGACATCATTTCCTTTCAAAAGTCATGCCAACCTGGGTCCCAAGACACCGGACAGTGGTTACAGTTACACCATCAGACACATAGTCAGTAGGTTCTTTAAAGTGAAATTTCAGATTTTCAAGCCTACATATTATTCCCCCAAAGCATTACAATTTGAAGAAAGAATACCAGAAGTTAGATATGTAAAGACAAACTGCTTTTGTCCTAACCTAAAAAAAAAAAAAAAATGATTGAGTATCTTTGCAGTGAGGTCGGTGCCTGCCATTAAAATGCCTGGCACTCAGTTGTCCTTGGGACAAAATAAATAAAACACAACATCGAATCCAGGGACCTAGTTGGCTTCATGGCAGAGTGAAAACCAGCCCTAGGCTTAAATGCAAAACCTGGCAGAGATTGTGACAAATCATTTCCTAACCTACCTCAATTTCCTCTCACCATCAATTATTTTCTAATCTTATAAAGTGGAGGAAAACATGACCAGTGCACACCATATGGATTTATTGTGGAAATCAAATGGCATAAGGTATTGTTGTAAATGGCAAAATATGTAAAATATAAGATATCTTTATATTGTACAGACCTTTCTTAAATAAACACACAGCCCCAAAACAAAAACCAGAGGTTAGGTTGGGAGAAGTCTCTATCATGTTTTAAGAAATTTCCTGATAACTAAATCATTTCTAGCTCCACCCAGTACCTATGGCTCCATGATCTAGTACAGAGTTGAAAGAGAAAAATTCACCTAAAGTGTAAACATAACTGTGACTCATTTCTTGGCAATTTATTCGATACATGTGAGTGAAATGCAATAACAAGTCAGCATCTATCTTTGTCTTTTCTCTTTCCTTGTGCATTTCCTTAACCCCACATTCCTAATGAAGTGCTAGGCAGCCCGAGAATTCCTTGGTGGCTCCGTAGCATCTCCTTTTGAGTAGATATAGTGTGGAGACCCAGTAAAGTCATTTAGATAAGCGAGGCTGCCATGTCCGTCTCCCTGAGATCCCCTCATGAAAGAACTTCATCACAAGGGGGCAACAGCATAATGCAGGTACCAACAATGAGACGGCTCATTTACCCAGCGTTGCTGAGTGCTTCCATTGTGCCCCGCACTGTGCCAGGGGCTGGGGATGCTCAGATAAGTAAAGGCAGATGACCATGGCCTGCCTGAGAAGCCCACTCACAGCTTAGTGGGGAAGTTATTCAAGTAAACCAGCAATTGAGATTTGTTATGATCTTACCGCATCAGGGGTAGAAACAAGCAGATGGATTCCATCTACATTTGAAGTGGTTTCAGTACCTAAACACAATTTAAGGGTAAAAATATCAGACCATGTGGCCATGTTTTGCTAACATGTTATTGACAGTCCAGATGTTTTTCACCATTAGAGTATTTGGCATGACATGGATCCAAATCCAGATCACCACGGTTTTTACATTAAAATGTTCCAAGAGGTTATTTGAACAGGTATCAACACACTCCAAGGAAATTCATTTCCTATAGATGATGACCAGTAACCTCAAACCATTAAAATAATCAGATTATAAAATAAGAACAAGCCGCTACTTGACCCATTAAATTTTCAGTGACAGTCAGTGACAGAGCCACTGATTTAATTAATATTTTTCCTCTAGCAGAGAAAAAATAATCAAGGGACACAAGGTTAAACAAAACATGCACCCAACAAGACTGTTCCAAAAAAACAAGCAGGGAGGCCCAAACTGGTGAAGGCAACATTTAGATGAAGCTAAACCCTTCAGTTCCGGAGTCAGAGACAAGATTTAAAAGGGTGAAGCTTTAGAAGGAGGGTGGGCTGGGAAACACTGAACACATGCCTTCGGGAAGCACCATCCTTTTAACAAGAATTTTAATCAGATATGTTACTAATCTTCCAAATTAGATTTCACGGTGACACATGCACAGGCATTAAAATGCTAGCAAAAATGAATTAAAACCTCACTAATTAATGTATGGGTTTGAACTGGTTTTGAACTGCTGAATGAACTCAGAGCTGCCAAGTAATTTAGGCTCATATCAAAGACTTTAGAACTGCAAGAAAATTTAGAGATCTTTCTGACCAACCCCATCATCCCTAAGATGAGGAAACAAATCTGAGGGGTTACGGCACAAGACAGTTAATTGCTGTGGCAATTAGAAAACAGAGTCTACACCTGCAGTTAAGTATAAAGACTTGACAAATTAAGACAGGAGATGACAGGGGCCCAATAATGGAATCACATGTGTAGAAAAGAACACTTGTGTTAAAGTTAAGGAAGTAGAGTTAATCAAACTGATGAATTAAGGTTAAGGCTTATTTTAATAATCAATAAGAATTGTTTACTTGAAGACAGCCGTTCTTGTCCACTCTGATCATATAAAGAGATTCTTATCAAATGAGTGGGTAGCTACAGGATCCCAGAAAGGTTGCCTCGAGCAGCCCAAAACGCTCTCCAAGAAAAACAGGAAAAGTGATCCTGGCCCAGGTCCCTACTCCAGGTTTGTGAGAAACCCAGATGCAGGCCCTACCATACAGGGTTCGCCTCTGGGAATCTCAAGTCTCAGTCCCAGCTTTTCAGGAGGAAAACACTGAGCTAAGATGCAGCTGCCTCATTTGCCAAGGAAGCACTAGAACTGTGACAGCTGGGGCCGGGCCTTCTTACATGACCTTCCCAAGATAATTCTGTTCACGAAATGCCGCAGAATTGGCAGTCTCTGTACATGTCACTGTGGTGGATGTCACCTATAAACATTATAATGCCGTAGAGTCCAGTGGCCCCTCAACTTTTGGATTTTAGAGACTGGTACATTTTTCATATCAATTCTAGGCACTCATTGGTAACTTTCTACTTTTCCAGGTAAGGGCATTTTAAAAACTTATGTTCAAATCATGCAAAAAGGATCATTTTACGCCCCAGAAGGTAGAAAGGAAATGTGTAATAGAAAATATAGTATTCTAAGTTGAATAAGTTCCACTTTATGAAAAATCTATATTTCCCCTCTTTTTGTAATTTCATACTGGATCAGTGAAAATTCATCACGATTATCTCCACTGAGTCCACAGATGGCATTTGGAGACCATGATCTTATGCCCCGACATATATTTATTCAGAATAAATATTTAAATATTTATGTTTAAAAATATAAATTTTTATATTTATATAGAATATAAATGTATTTTATATAAATAAAATTTTTATATATTTTATATATAACTATATTTTTTAAAAAATATATTTTAAAATTTAAAAAGAAACAGATCCCAAATAAGAAGAATTGAGAGATTTTACCAGCAGTACTACTTAGGGAGGTGTGGGCAGAGTTAAGGACACAGGGACAATGACAAGCACTAAAGAAAAACAGTTATAACCCACAGGCCTGCCAGCTGCAAGCTGGAGCCTTGGAGGAAGGACCAGGCAGATATTGTAGTCATGTAGTAATGTGGTCACCCACAGAAAATGGTAGGGAAGAAGTGGGAAAGAAACTGCAAAGGTGTATCTTGACCTCTTTCTTTTCTCATCTCTGGGCTCTTGCTGAGCCTTTTATTGGCTCAAACCTTCTGGAAGCCAGGAAGCAAGAGAGGATATGTGATATGATCCCCAGAGGTCAGCCTTCAAGGCCAAAAGTGGAAAAAAGAATAAAGAATGGGTCTGGTGGTGGAGGGAAAGGGAGAAATGGAGACTAACCAACATAAAGCTAATAATTCCAGAATTATAATAGGTCATCCCTCTACTTTTGAGGTCCTTCAGTTGTCAGAAACTTAAAACTTACTTTATGGGCTAATCAGCAAAAGAACAGGTGTGAGAGTGTTTCCATAGCTTCCCTTTCCTTGTCCCATTGTTTGATGTCTAGTGCCATTTTTCTATTAAAGATTTCAGTGATATATGAATCAAATTCTAGATACACATAAACTTTGTTTTATAAAACTTTTTGTTTCAAATATGTTTGTGATGTGTTCCAATAATTGTTCATGCACTTTATCCTATTGACTTATTAGTAAATCAGATATAGTGATCTTAGGAAAAATTTTTATGTAAAACTGAAACTCATTTTAGCTATTTCTAAGGAAGTAGGTAACATAATTCATGTCAGCAGAAAGTTAAATCCCAAAACCATAACAGAGACTGATGAGAGAGAACTAAAGGAAGCATTCAGATGTCAAGAGCTTCTGTCACCTATTCTCACTCATAAAAGGCAGAAGCTCTTCTTTTTTCTAAGCATATTAATGAGGTTCTGCGTATCCAAAGAGGAACCCAAGGCCACAGAGAATGGGTGCACAATGGCTGTGCGTAAGGTTGTGAAAAAAATTGAATTTCCAGAGGATGTCAAGAATTAGAAAACAGAAGAGGAAAGAGATAAAAGAAAACTAAGTGAAAGAGGGTGTGAACAACATGGCAGAAAGTTGGATAGTAGCCACCAGTGGTGGGAAAAACAGAGGGCTCTGAAGAATAGGGATGAATGCTATCTAATTCTAAGTTGTTTCATATTTTATAATGCAATGCTTACTCCATTGACTCCAGCCAAACATACATATAAATGTCTTCTGAGGATGGTGTGAAGGAAAATCAAAAATGGGTGACTTGCACTTGTGGCTTAGCAGGAAGCAGAGGAAGATAGCAGGTGTGGAAGGAGAGCCCCTGGCATGACTGAGAATCCAGAGAAGAAGACACTAGGAGCTCTAAGTGACCAAGGGAACATGAGCCCCCAGGAATTCACAGAACACTTGTGAAAGCCACTAGACTGTCCTCAGAGAGTCAGATGGTGGCTCAAGCCAATGCTATTTATTTATTTAGAGAGAGAGAGAGAAAAAAATTAGCAGGGAGGGGCAGAAGGAGAGGGAAAGAGAGAATCTTAAGCAGGCTCCATACCCAGCACAGAGCCTGACATGAGGCTCCATCTCATTACCTGAGATCATAACCTGAGCTAAAAATCAAGAGTTGGACATGGAACTGACTGAGACACCTAGGTGCTCCATCAAACCAATGCTATTTAAGTCTCAGCTAGAGAATTATATTACCCATGAGAGTTAAACACTAAATTCCAGAAATTCAAGAATATGGATCTGTTATTGGTCAACAGGACCCAAGTAATTCAGTTTCCTACCTTTATGGAATTGTAGTAAAATCTAAATTTGTGGAAAATTTTATACTGTCTCCGGTGCTAATATTCTGCATTTTATAAGCACATCATTTAAATTTATTTTTGCCAGAAATTAGCCCCTAACATATAGATGGAGATAATCATTAGTAAAAAAAAAAAAAAATCATTTTTCAGTTTTTACTAGACTGCAAAACTAGTACACTATCTGGACTAAGACAGATACTATTTTGCTATACACAACACACTGTTCCCTTTTACTCTCGATTTCAAACTTTAATGTGTCAGATTATGGTTGAGTTTTAAAGCCTCACAAACTTACTCAAGATTTTAAAAATTCTTTAAAATAAAACCACAAAATAAAATAAAATAAAATAAATCCACCTAACTTCACCATCAACCTATTAAATATTTCAATATTTGCAATCACATGAGAAATTCTTTTTCGAAAAATGAGATATAATAGAAATAGTTTTTCAAAGAAAATCTGGAGATCTCAGCAAGAGTCTACTCTGCTTTGAAGACCTGGACGTTCAAGGATATTTTTTTTCCTATCTTTCTGGACCTCTACTTCCCCATCAATAAATGAACAGACAGATTGTCTAAGACTCTGTTAGCAAAAGGAACCTAGTGTTCTAAATAAGTCCATGAATGACTTCTCTTTTACTTTCTCTTTTACTTCTTCCATGTATTTGCTCTGTCAACTTACCAGCAAAGATAGGGGAACCAATGGTACGCCATCTTAACCTTTGTAGCAGTTAATTTGCAAATCACTACCTTAATTGTTCTACTGTTATTTAAACTTCATCCATTCATCATATCTAGACAAAATATGAGCCCAGCTTTTAGGGATTCAAAATTAGAATAAAGTAAACCCCTGCTCTTGGGGAGCTTCCAGCCTAGAGAGAAGAGGGAACCATAAATAATTAAAGTTCAGTACTTGCATTATAGATAAAGCCCACAGGAAGATAAGTATAGTGATAAAATTTTCCAATGGAGTGAGGGCATCAGAAAAGACTCCATAAAGGAAGGGCTATTTAAAGTGATCCTTCAATGAGTAGGAGCCTACCAGGTAGGCAGAAGAGGAGCACATACATGCGACTGTACTAGGGGCAACATTTCTGTTGGCCTTTCCGGCAGCCTGATGTCGTTATGTGACTAAGTTCTAGCCAACGAGATTATAAGAAGTGGTAAGTGCCACCTCTGAAATGTTGCACTAAGAGCACGTATATCAGTTTCCCTGACCCTGTCCCCTTCCCACTGACTGGAAGGTGGAAACAGGAACAGTCACTTAAAACCCAAAAATGGGGGCGCCTGGGTGGCTCAGTTGGTTAAGCGACTGCCTTCGGCTCAGGTCAGGATCCCAGAGACCTGGGATCGAGCCCCACATTGGGCTCCCTGCTTGGTGGGAAGCTTGCTTCTCCCTCTCTCACTCCCCCTGCTTGTGTTCCCTCTCTGGCTGTGTTTCTCTCTGTTGAATGAATAAATAAAATCTTTAAAAAAAAAATGGTAGAGTTGTCCTGCTAGCCCTTGACCACTCACCCCTGAATGTTTTGTGAGACAGAAATATCGATCCTATTTAAGCTACTGTACTTCTAAGCCTTTTTATTACAGCATATTGCCCTATTCCCTAACTAATTCAACCACATTCTGAAATTTAGAATTTGTTGAGTAAATGGCAAAATCATAGAAGATGGGAAGAAGAATGACCTAATCATGAGCATGATAGAGAGAGACTGGAAAACAGAGAGACAAGGGATGGAGGGACCTAAACTGTGAAAGGCTGCTCTGTGTCAGATACTGTACTGGGCATTTTACTAAAGATTGTCTCATTTCATCCTCACAGTAACTTTCAGGGATATTATTATTTCCAGTTTAGAGGTGAAGAGTTCCAAATTTAGGCAAGTTAAGCATTCCCAAAGTCTCATAAGCAGTAATGTTGGAATTCACATCCTGGCTTGTCTGTCTCCAAAGCTGATATTCTCCCCTCTGCACCAGTCTGCGCCTAGGTAAGAGATGACATGGAGGTGGGCACGGGGTGGGGGTGGGAGGGCGGAGTTGTCCAGCCTGGGTTGAAAGAGTGCAGTGGTAAGGAGAGAACAGCAGATGATGTGAGATAACATTTCAGAAATAAAACCGATAGGCATTGGCAACTGACTTAGAAATTAAGAATTTCTAAGAAAATAAGAGTTATCCATTCACTTGCTCATTAACCAGGAATGAATCCAAGACTTTGTGGATTTTATGACCAGTTCTTTTTTTTTTTTTTTTCTTAGTTGGCTTCAGTTTTGTGTTGTTATTCCTTTCAGAGCTTATTCAGTTTATTTTTGTTTCTCTCTCTAGGAGTCTGGTTTCTGATTATTCAGGGACACTTACAGCGGGTGTTTCCAAAGACTTTTCGCCTCCCTCTACTTCCATTAGAGTGTTCCCATCTCCTTTCCCACATCAAACACATACCACGTGGAGCTTGCCACCGGATCTATTGGCAGCCTTTTCAGAAAACTGGGGGACAGTCTGTTTTACTCTGGGCCATTGTTAGTGGCGTATTTCTTCCTTTTTCTGGACCAGTGGTCTGGTATGGAGTGGCTTTGCAGAATCTTCATTGCTAGTTCTCACTTGTGTGGAAGGTAGTTTTCATTGAGATTGGTGTTGTAAACAATGCAGTAACACTTAGATAATAAAATCCTGATCATTGTTCAGCAAAGAGCATGGAGAAACACCCAGAGAAAGAGTTTGGAAACAAGCTTAACCTTTCATGGCATGTGTATTTGTGTTTTGAACAGTAACCTGCAGGCATAATGTATCTAGCATATCTAGCACTTCACAGATTTCAACATAATTTCATATTTCTTATGACACTTCACCCTCTAAAGAACTCTAAGAAGCAGGCAAGGTAAGAATTATTATCCCCATTTATAGAAGAAAGAAGCTCAAGTGTTTAGGTGACTTGCCCAAGCCCTTTCGGCTAGTGCCATCTTAGAATTCAAAGGTCACATATCTCCTCAGTGTGATCTTTACTTTCATAATAACCTGCCATAAATATGGAACAATATGTAGTCATATGAGAAAGCAAAAATATAGACTCTTAAATGATGGTCCCTGCCTTCACACATTGCCTCCCTTCAAACATCGCAGGTCATTTTGTAAACAAATGTTATTCCCAAGAAATTAAAGCCTGTAGTATTAGAGAAACACTCTTATGGAAAGGAAACACACTTTTTAGATGATAAGAAAGATGGTAGAGTATTTCCAGACTGGAGTTTCTCCTCCCAGATGCTGGTTTATAGGGAAGAAACTTCAGTGACTGGCCATGGGTTATGTGGTGGAAAGCTTATATAGGCAGGGCGGAAGTGTAATTCAAAAGCAAAATGCTTCTTCTCATTTTAAACTCTGGATAGACTGTTTCATGAACTACTAGAAAAATATCTCAACTCCTTCGCCACAGTCAAGTCCTGGGAGCTGAGCCGACAGCCCCAGTTCTTACATTTGTCAGACATCAGACCATTGAGAAGTTGTATGACGCCTTCAGTGCACAGTTCCATAGGCTAAGTCTCTCGGGAACACAGACACTATCTTTTCATCTTGAGATTTCCAGGGCTTTGGACACTAGGTGCTCATTAAATGTGTGGGGGATTACAAGTAATACCTGATGAAAAATATGAGCTTCTGCCAGTATTTTGCCAAAGGAGCACAGATGAATCCCCTCTAATGTCTTATATATGAATATTTTGATCCAACAGCGCACTGAAGAGGATGCCCATTAATATGCTAGAAGAGCCTCTGCTTCTCTATCTCATCTCTGCCGCTGGGCCTCTCTCTGCTGTTCTCTCCACTCGTCCTCTCTGGCTTTATTTTCAACTCCCTGTATATGTCGAAATCATTTCTCTCTCCCTCTCTCTCTCTCTCTCTCTCTCTCTCTCTCTTTCTCTCTCTCTCTCAAATTTTTACAATTTTTCTCATGGCTTAGCTAAGAAATAAACAAATACTATCAGTCATTTATAAAATTCATTATGAATTAATTCTGGTAGGAATGATTAATATTACTGTTAGAATCAAAACTTTACAAGCACCAGAACTGTATTTAATAAAATGTGCTAATTAAAAATTAGTGGAAAAATCAACTACTCCTGAAAAAATTTAGTTATGAAAAAATTGACCCAAGAAAATTGCACCTTATAGAAGTAATGACCATTAAGAGAAAAACTCATTATGACCAAAACTATAATCATTTTAAAAATAACATATCAATGACAGAATGAATACTTGACATAAAATTTAAGTGAAAAGAATTGATCTTGATGAAAACAATTTTAGTAAAATAAAATGAAAGAGAAATATGAAAACTATTAAATGCATTCCATAGAAAATTAATCAGGGAATTAATTATCCTAATGGTTTTCATGCCAGAATATGCCTTCTTGAACCAAATTATTGAATGTTGGTATAATTCTGACTGAAATGTTTATACTAAAAATGTCCTTGATTCAAAAATATTGGGTCAAAACAGTAAGCATTAAAAACTTGCTACCAGTGACATGGTATATCTGAAAACCTAGAAATTATTTCCTTAACCAGGAAAATGTCTTCTCTGGACTTAAGTCTTTTTGTCTCAGATGAAGATGTTGGAATAGATTATTTCCCCCTTGTTTCTAAAATTCTATAATTCTGTGATTAACCAGGTAAGTATTAAATTCTTTAAAATTTTTTAAACTAAATTCCACGTCTGCATAAATAAAAAGATCATGAAATTAAGTCAGAAAGAAAGCCAGGCAAGATTCCCTTTTCAACACAAAATATGAAAAGTTATATAAATAACAGAGTTAAAACCATAAGATACATTGTCACTTTAATAAATAATACAAATTGTTTTATTTTATAAGATGAGAAAAAAATTTTCTTTCATTTCTGAAATTCTGTAGGATTAATAAACACTGTTGGATCTATGTGAAAATCTGTTTTTTCCATATTTTGTGTTGCTGGCCAGAGAGAATATTTAAGTTACACTTAATATTGAACTAGACACGTTATCCAAAGCAATCATAAGAGAATAAGTCAGTGAGGCAATTCACAAACAAAATTTTATACCATCAGTATAAAATTAAGTTAATTAAGTAATCAATCGTTTATGAAATCATTTTGTGTAAAACTTTTTTCTTCCAGTTTTGCCATTTACTGTACATCTAATTTTGCTTAAAACATTAAATATCATTGGAGATATTCCTATTTGAGGGCACCTGGGTGGCTCAGTGGGTTAAGCCTCTGCCTTTGGCTCAGATCATGATCTCAGGGTCCTGGGATTGAAGTCTGTATCAGGCTCTCTGCTCGGCAGGGAGCCTACTTCCTCCTCTCTCTCTGCCTACTTGTGATCTCTCTCTATCTCTGTCAAATAAATAAATAAAATCTTTTTTTAAAAAAAGTATTGAAGATATTCCTATTTGAAAGTATTTACATTAACTTCTATTTTCTGTCAGGATGATTGACACAACCAACACATTGAACTTAAGGTGCACCTTGATGCCTCTTAGCAGAATTCAAAGAGCATGCATTCAGAAGTCACTGCCATGGAAAAAAACTGTCAGGTTAGAGTAGTCAACAAGACCCATCCCCAGCCTGGATGGAGTTGTGCACCACCAAACAGAAGTTTAAAAAAGTGAATCTGGCCATTTCTACTCACTTTTCTGTGTAAATAATATATTTGATGATGAAAAAGTAAGCATTCAAACAGAAAGTTAGATTTCATGCAGAGTCACCTACAAAAGAAAAAGATCTGAGACCATTGGCACTGTATTGCTTTGCAGATTTTAATGATTTTGGCTTTCAAATAATAAAAAAAGTTAAAATTAATAATGATAATAATATCAGCTAACAATTACTGAGCCACTATTCCAAGCTTGTTATGTATTTAATCTTTACTAAAATGTCATGGAATACATGCCATTATTATCCCCATTTCATAAATGAGAAAACTGGAGCTCAGAGAAGTCATAGAATTTGCCTAGAAGCCTACAGCTAGAAAATATCATACCCAGGATTTGAATACAAGTAGTATGGCTCCAAAAACTATACAGTGCAGCCTCGCCAGGACAGCATGGATTTTGAGTGAAGGATGATTGCACGTAGAATTTAAACTCTTTTCCCATAGCAATTGATTGAGAACTTTAGGCAGAAATTTTCTATTTAATGTGGAAGACAGCTACCTGTAACTCTAAATCTGAAGACCGTGATTTCTCAGGTTAAATTAGAATATGCCCTTTCCTTCATAGGGTTTTATTTTCTCATCTTAAGGTTCCCCTTGCCTGTTTGCTACAATTTAATTGCTGTTTGCAGTTCAGTGTCCCTTAAGAATTCTAGGTGAATGTGCTTATCTTGTTTTCTTCATTCCATTTGTGGGTCATAGCTGCCTTATCTCTTTAAACATAACACAGTGTTGTTCTTTTCATTTGCATTTTGGGAGGATCAGGTGAGAGATATGATGGAATAACACCAGCACACTCAATGATGCTTCCTTCATCCTCAACTCCTCCCAGCTCAACTCTTCACAATTCAGACAAGTCTTTGAAAGAGACTAGATTCAGAAAGGAAGTTTTGTAGTTTAAACCACTGGGTTTAAATGAAAAGGTGAGGCAGAAGCTTAAAATTAAAATAAGTTCAACTTCTGTGAAATTTCACTGAAAAACTCTGCATTCAACTGCTAAGAATAAAGTGGAACAGAGTTCTATCCAGGTATTCATTTACTGAACAGACATTTAAGAAGAACCTGCTCCCTGCCAGGCTGTGCTCAGTGCAGGGGACACATCAAGGAGGTCAGCCAGACAATGGGAGAATTTAAAGGCGCCATGATAGTAGGTTCCGCGAGGGTGTGAAAGAGGAAGAGTCACTTCCCCTTGTTGATGGTTAGGGAAAGTTACATCAAGGATAGGATACTTTGGCTGAGTCTCAAAGAGTTTTCAAAGCAGACCAGGAATTGGGGTCGTGGAGTGGGTATATTCTAGGCCGCAGGTAGAAAGGGACAAGGATCACGGGGCCTGTTCTGGGTTCTCCAAGGAGTTCAGCTAGCGTTTGGTAAGACCGGGAGGAGTGGGCAGGGAGAGAAAGGCTGGAGAGATAACAAAGCCCCCCCGTCGCAGCAGGCCTCACAGGCCACCTTGATAAGTGCATAGTTTATAAAGGCTTTCGATTGATAAAACCTTTAGGTTTTTAAGCAAAAGAGTGCCAGTGTCAAATTTGTGTTTGTGAATGATCACTCCGGTTGTAGCATGGGTAGGAGGAAAAGCAGACTAAGGGACAGGGAGGCCAATTAGGAGGTGGTTCAATAGTCAGACTGAAAGATGTTGAGGGTGAACTAAAGCAATTCAGAAAGCTACAGCTGGCTTCCCTGTCACCTTTATGATGTCTAGAAAATAGTACCCCCTCTAGACACTTGCGGAAAAATGCTCCCCTCTAGGCCACAAAGCATACTGTCTGCAAATAACCCTCATTACCCTCAGCCAGGCCCCAAGCCCTAGTGCAGTGCACGAACTGCTCAGCACAATCAGCGGCCTCAGCAATGGTGCACAGATGAGGAGGAAGCAGGTGATGGGATGGGTGGGACATGGGAGATGCGGGCAAAACAAGTCTAGGACACCTCCCAGATTCCTGGTTGGGCGAATGTGTGAATGGTGATAGTATCCCCCAAGAAAGAAAATTTCTTAATAAAAATGACTTGAAAGAACAGAAAACCATGTCAGAATTAACGTTTTCAATGTGCTAGAGCATCCAGATATAATTGTCTCTTGCGAGGGGCTTCTGGAGGATCAGCAGTGCCCAGTCCTTTAGGATAGAGCTTCCTCTAGACCTACAGCTGCCAAAAGCTCCAGAGATAGCTTCCTTCACGCTATCAAATCTGGACTCACTTCCCTTTTCCCTGAAGTTGTGGGAATGTGGAAACTCAGAGGATAAATACTCTCGTAGAGCCGGTGGCACATTCCCTGCTTCCTGAGAGTGGACTTAGAATATCAGGAGCAGAGTCTAGGGCTCCCAAGCCCTGGGACAAGATATCATTTCCGATACTTTCTCTCATATCCTTCTATCCATAATAACCACTTAGAGCATAATAACCACAGCATAAATTGCCAAGGAGATGACCTTGGGGGCTGAGGTCATGGATGATTCCTCTCAGGAGCTCCATAACTAGAGGGTATAGTGTCTGAGGAATTATTACAGTATATCAGTCAGGATAAGATAGGCTATGCTGTGGTAACAAATGACCCCCAATTTTAATTTCAATGGCTTAAAACAAAAGAGCTGGTTTCTCACTCATGCTAAAGGTCCCTGGCCAGCTGGTTGGGACTCTGCACTACATGATCATGTCCCCCGTCCTGGACTCAGGCTGATGGAGCAGCCACTCTCCAGAGCTATGCTGCCTGATACCATCATCCTTCACCACATGGGATGGGTTGCTCTTATTTAAATTAAAATTAATCAAAATTCAGTAAAATTAATTACAACTTATTTCTCATTTGGACTTGCCATATTGCAAGTGCTCAATACCACACATGGCCAGTAGCTACACTATTGGACAATGTGGGTAGAGAACATTTCCATCATTATAGAAATTTGTACTGGACATGGTGAGTTAGAGCATTGGGGCTTAGGAGTCTTATACCAACAACCAAATGTCATGTGGTCCCACCTAACAACTAAGATCCAAAAAGTGCCATTCCACCACATGCCCAGAAAACAGAGAGCCAGAAATATTCAGTGAGCAGCATTAACAACCTACCCATTTGTGACTTCAGAAGAGGTCCCAGTTTCCACCTTATCTCTGTTATCACCCAAAATAGGAACAGGGAAAGAAGCAGTTATAATTTAGAAATGTGAAAAGAGAACAAGATATCACAAGTAAACTGTGAGTTCAGAATTAAATTAAAAGAATGACAGTTATAGGGATGACATTTCACTGAGCTCTTCCTCTGGGTTATACATTTTTTTTTATCTTCACAATGACCCTGTGTAGATGTATTATGGATATCTAAATATAATATAGATATATATGTGTGTGTATATATGTATACACATATATAGATACATTCATGGATGTATATTTATAGATATATATCTATATACATATGTAGAGACATATACACAGGCATATTATAATTCCTGCTTTCAAAATGAGGAAACAGGTTCAGAGAGGTTAGGTTACTTGACCAATAGATGTCTACCTGACTTCAAAGCACCAGAAATGCTCTTTATGGAGATGGAATATACCATTTCCCAAGTCTTTTCATTTGTACCACGCTGGTCTCCTCTCAACAGCATCTCAGAGGCCAGAAGCCGCACTTTAGAGTTCTTCCATTCCTCTGATTGGCCAAATAAACCACATCCTCTCTCATTCGTACTCCTCCTCTCACTCCCTTTGCAGCATTCCTTAACAGAGTAAACAGTGCCATTTCGGCAATTTTAAAGGTGACTTCCAATAAAATATGTATGCAGATTTACTTCAGGGTTGGTTGTTTGAGCTATAAATTTATACCAGGTCAGCCACGGAAAGTCTTTCAATTAAAAAAGAAGAAAGAAAATACAGAAAGTAACGTTTCCATCGACATTTACCTTTGGATAAAAATGTCCTTTGGTTTTTTCTTTGTTGTTGTTTTTTCCTTTCTTTAAAAAAAATGTGAATGTATTTCTTCTCTCTTCTTTTTTAAGAGAAAAGGGAAAAAATGTCCATGAAGAACAAATGACTGAAGGATTTCAGAAACCTGGTTTATAAGCCCTTTTTATGGTGCCTGGAAATAAAGAAATCCTCGGTGTGGCCAACATCACTTCACACAGACCCCTGTGCTCGGGGCTGCAAACTTGCATGTCCGACAGTCTTCATGTCTGGGGGTGCAGTTTCAAGCACAGCCTTGGTCTCCTCCACCCCCTTATGAAACCTGAGGGATTAGCAAAGCCTGAGACAGATCCCCGCTGGGCTGCCAGTGTCAGTAGGCTCACATGGTTGCTCCTCCTTCTTTCAAACCTCAGCACTCATCTCTTTCAAGGAAAACTATCTTCCATCCCTGTAAATGGGTGAACTTTGGCCCCTGCCAAACAAAGACCGCAGATTGCTTCATATTTTTCATTTGCCAAGAATTATATTGG
Organism: Spilogale gracilis; assembly: GCA_004023965.1. Classification (NCBI taxonomy): domain Eukaryota; kingdom Metazoa; phylum Chordata; class Mammalia; order Carnivora; family Mephitidae; genus Spilogale; species Spilogale gracilis. Next base: position 117,812 of record PITA01003340.1, read on the forward strand.
CGCCTGTAAGACAATTCCTGTAGCTAAGGAAACTGTATCCTTTTTGTTGGTTGTTATTGTTGTTGTTTTAGTCTAGGCCACGGTCCAAAGTTTGCAGCATGAGAGAACTATTATGCTTGCTTTCTAGTTTTGTTTGGCCAGGAAAAAAGCAAACAACTGGCAGTGCTCTGTGTAACATTATATATTAGAGTTTTCTGATGTTGGGTATTTGCCTGATCATCTTCAAAATAAAATCTTGAAAAGGGGGTCTACTAAAACATTAAGTCCAGGATGTATAAAGCAGTTCTTTGCCAAGTTGCAAAGGCATTAATAAAACCAAATTGATCTTCATAGCAAACTATATCTAGTAAATGAAAGATATGTGTATTGCATTTTATGGATGTGTGTACTGTCTGAAGTTTAGCACTCAGCCATTCTAAGGTCACACATTTTAAGATCACAAAAGTAGCTAGAGATGGATCAGTATCCCAGTCACTGTCCCAGAGTTCTTGCCCCTTGTGCTTGCTCCCTGCCTTACAGGATATTGGAGATTAACTTAATTTTTTTTAATGTTTATTTATTTAAGAGAGAGAGCAGGAGTGGAGCAGGGGGCGGGTAAAGAAGCAGACTCCCAGCTGAGCAGAGAGTCCAAAGCAGGGCTTGATCCCAGGACCCTTAGATCATGAAGGACCTTGGGATCATGATCAGAGCTGAAGGCTGACGCTTTACCATCTGAGTCACCCGGGTACCCTGAGATTAATTTAATTTTGAAGCAAAATACTTCATGTGAAAACCACTATAGGCAATGCTTTTGTTTTAGTCCAAAACAGGAATGGAGTAACAGAGAGGAGGAGAATGACACTTAGAACTACGACGACAGGTCGTGCTTACTTCTGTGACATAGCTTGTTCCTTTGAAGATTTAAGTCATCTGGAAACTATGGCATGTGTAAAGCCCAGTTTCAGCTGGGGAAGGAAACAGACAATGGCACGGTCAGAGTGTTGTGTCGACTGGAAAGATGTAGAGTAAAAGTAACACAGCAACTATGTCTCTTCTCTCCTTTCATGCCCCCACTCTTTCAAGTAAACTGACCCTGTAATTCTTGGGAAATGACGCACTTTGCAGGATGTTGTGAGCAGACCCTTGGAGGCAGAATGGAGGCTTCGGACTGTGTCCTCGTGCCTGGCACGTCTATATGCTAGTGGGTGTGCAGCACCTGTGGGGGACTTACTGGGTGCAGACAGCAACTGGCCATGTCAAGAAAGTGACAGAACCAGAGAGGCAAAGCCTTTTCTTTTCCTTGATTGTAGCTTCAGGTTTTGTGTTGTTAAAAAAAAAAAAAAAAAAAAAAAAAATCCTTCTTATCATGACATTCTTTAAACTACCTAAGCATGGAATTAGCCTGGCAATCCGATTATAACTCTAAGCTTGAACTTTCTGCTATTTTCACAACTATGTTAGGCACATAAAATACAGTACATTTTAATAGGCTCTTTGAAGTGAGCAAATGCTCAACACCTTTCTGACGTATCCCCACGGCGCTGGCTGTCACCCCCTGTGTTCTGAAGGAAGGCACAGGCAGGTGAGGAGATGAGGAACACCAGCTGATGTGGGGTCAGCCTATCACTGCCAGGTGTGCCCCACGCTGGCACCGGAAAACCTGCAGGATTGTGGCAGGAAGTTTCCACGGCAGATAGAAAGGTGACAAGAGAACAGGCATCATCAGTAAGGGTGTATGTGCCCTCGGGAAGCAACCACTGTGTCAATCCTGAGCGCACAATGAATTCCATAATGTGAGAGGATTGGAGAATTTCAAACAGACATGCAGGACTGCTTCCTTGGCTGACAGGACTCGGGGCTTCTGAGAGGTAGAAAAACTATGCACAGGCACTGAAGGTTCTTAATCTTTGGAATTCCACGTTCCGATATAACTCAGCTAGCTTCCTCTAGTTCTCGCTCTTCCGTGGTATTGGTTGGCATCCGGAACCTTGAGTCGAGTCAGCTCAGAGGGAACCCCTGTGTTCCCCAGTAAGGATGCTAATCCTTTCATTTTCTAAGAAGGTAACAGTTATATTTGCTTCTCTTTAAAAAGCAGCGGAACCAGAAGGGTTGTGCTCCCATATTTTGGTCTCCTAGCTGCAAGGCCCCAGCGCAGCCTCTGACCCTTCCCTCCACCACAGAGCAGCACCCCACTTTATCACAGGAGTGGGAAAGTGAGCAGTTCCAGAGATTCCGAAAACAGCCCCAAAGCAGCTCGGTTTTCCGTCAACCTTCCCTTACCCTCTCTTCGCTCAGGCTTTGGCCTAGTCAGCCAACGTGGTGCCTGGGAAGCAGGCCGTGCAGCCCTGGGACGCCCGGTAGGGGCACAGCTGGCCGGACGCTAGTGGGGCCACGGGAGGCGCTCAGCCAAGCCTGCAGTGTCAACACATCTGTCCGCCTGGAAGAGTCCCAGTCCAGGTTAAAGGGCTCTGCCAATTTCCAGCTCACATAATTATATAAATGATAGCGTCTGTAAGGAAAGCCAAAGGAAAGGTGTTTGATCTGAAAGGAAATGCTATTTGTTTCTGATGATTTTCCTCGAAGCCAGACGTAGCTTTATTTCACAGAGTCATGTAAACCTAGAACTCTCTTTATCCAAGATCTTGAAGACCTTTGTAATTTCATTAATCCTTGCAAGTGAATGCTGCAAAACATCAAAAACATCACCTTCTATATAAATGTTTCTGCCCTTTGACTCAATAATCTTGAATATAAGAATTTTTTGCAAGGGAATAATGCAAATTGAGGAAATGTGTGTGTGTGTGTGTGTGTGTGTGTGTGTAAATACATATACATCCAAAGATGTTCTTTATAGTGTCATCTTAAGGTTAGAAACAGCCTGAATACCCCCCTCTTAGGAAAACACTGATTGAACCATAGTTAAATTCTCTCCATTGAATAATGTTCAGGCACAAGTAATACATTTGAGGCTATAGGAGACTTGAACATGCTCAGGATGTAATAGATATTTTTTTTAAAAAATGCAAAAATTTTATGCTATTTGTTTTATACTATTTATATGCAATTATATACTAATTATTATTATATACTAATTTTGTCAAAAAATAAATCTTTATGGACAAGACCTGAAAGGAAATATGAAAAAACTGTGTTGAGGCAGAAGGGGGATCTCCACATATAGAAGTGGGAAACTTGAGAAGTATATATTTCTTTAAAGTATTTATTTAATGTCAGTATAATGTTGTTAGAGTGATGAAAGAGAAAGTAAAAACAATAGTTTTCCACATTATGTGGCAACTGCTTCCTACATTATCTTTAGTGGGAAATGTAAATGTTCAGGTGCACGCTGTGGGGTGCTGTTAACTTCTGGTTTTTTCCAAGGCATAAAATTTGGAAGGCTGTGGGTAAAAGAATCCTGCAGAGAGTATAATGTATCCCAGAAACCCCTACTGGGGACACGTTTAAGTTCTGCCTTGATTTAAAAAGAATCTATTCTACTCACACCCCATGCTCTGTCTCCCACAAGGACAGACAACTTTGGAATCTAGGCGGGTAAGCAAAATCCTCCCCTTCCCCCACTAGAGTCTCCCCTCATCTGAGTGTTAACTTCTCACTTGTAGGAAGCTCAGAATCCTCCTAGGAGGCAGAGAGTTGGTGTTCCCAAGTTAATGTGTAACTAGACAATCAAAGCACAAATAGTTATTGAGCATCTCAAATATCAGAGGCACTTGTGAAAATTATGTATGGTGCTACATCTTAAGAAATAATTATAATTTATTTGACCAGGCATTGTGCTAATCATTAGATATGTGTTATTACATTTGATCCTCACAACCACCCTCTAAGATACACTCCTTTTGTAGTCTTATCAATTAAGAACATGAGGCTTGAAAATCAGTTGTCAAATGAAACGAAAATTATGTGATCTTTGACTCTGAAGCCATACTCTAACAGACTGAAACTCTCTACCTTCCTAAGTACTCATCCAGGTACTTTTTAAACTTCTTACACTGTTAAAACTCATGAAACTTTCCTTATATAAGTCAGCCATTTCCTTTAAGATGTTGATAATGTGAACCATGAACGGAGGACACTGTAGAAGAGTGTCTCAATCCTCCCACTGTGGAGGTGATCTGTATTCAGTGCAGACACCTTCTGCAGGATAATGAGAAACCCCACAGAAAACAAGAATCTGGCAAAGGACAGAATAATAGCTGAATGCAGAGGTGTGTTTCACCCAAAATTCACAGACCACTAACTCGTACAGGACTCGTACACTTAAAATATGATTCCTATGGCCATGGACATTGGAGGTAGAAGACAGGCACCTCCTTACCCAAGACTGAAAAGACAGCTACAAATAATAGCCCAGTTTGGGTCAACGAAACATTCTTGAACTAAACTACCAAGAACAACCATCTAGAGGCTCAGAGCCTTAAGGAAGGGCTAGAGAAGCCCTTAGGCAAAAAACTTGTGGACCACAGCTGATGAGGGACTTGTACAAGATGTGGGACTTTGGCAAATCTCCCTGAGTAGCCTGAGTTAAACTCTGCTGGGTGCAAGGTTTGTGCCTCCAAAACCCTCACACCAAGATGTAAGTTAGCTGCACACTTGAACCAACATTGTGTATTGGACTTCAAGCTCAAAGGAGGGCTACAAGAGAGAAAGAGGCAGTTTGAACTGAGGTTTGAAAAAGAAAGTGTGTCCCCTGAGTGGAAAAAATGAATGAGAAGCAGAAGATGACACAGTAATCCCCTGGTTGCTGGACCTTCGCACTGGGTCCCAATGTAACAGAGGTCTGTGCCGGGGCACATGCTGAACACACCATGGGTCCTGGAGCCCAGAAAGACCAGGTTCAGGCCCTGAACTGTCCACTTCCTAGCAATATGACCTTAAGAAAGTCACTTCGAAATCTCTAAACCTGCCATTTCCTCATGTCGTAGAATGAGACCAATTCTGGTGTTGGTGCCTCCTAGTGTTGTTGTGTGGTGTGGACGGTATAAAGTAGGTGAATCACCTGACACAACAAGCACTCAACACATTTTGATCTCTTTCCCTCTTTCCTTCTGAGACCCACCCTTATTAACGAGGAGACTACTTTGGACCAGTTAGAATAGCCTTGTATTTTAAACACACAGTTCAAGAGCCCAAGGTAGCAGGATTTTTCAATCCTATTTCTCAAAGAACATTAAAGGCAATTAAAATACTAAATCTTTTCCTTCCTCTTTACTTCCCTCCCCAAAATGCTGAATTTTTCTATCTAGTTGACTTTGCGCTGGTGAGATTCTTTACACCGTGGAACTTGGCAAATGCTACAGTCAGGGTTCTTTTTTGTTTCTAAGAGCTGGTTCATCAGTGTACCATGGCTTCAACCCCAACAGCCTCTCCAAAGCCTTTCTCTTTGACTCTCAATGCATCCCTCTCCCACCCACTCCCCAAAGAAACCCATCTCTGCTCTCAGTCTTCACAGACTCCTTTCTTCCTTTCTTCACTCTCCACCTTCTGCCTGAGCAATTCAACATGTGGGCCCACTATCCTTCTCACCAGACACTGACAACAGGAGAACAAGGCTGATAAAGGCAAGACTATCTTTGGTAGACTAAGAGAGAGATGCTGTCAAAACCACTCTGGGTTATAGTAGTTACTCCAGGAAGATTTGATATCAACACTGATCATAGTTACTTTATACCAGACTCATAGCATTTTCTAAAATTAGCAATGAAGGGTTTTCTACTCTGGATCCCAGCCCATAGTTTTTTACCTAAAAAAAAAAAAAAAAAAAATCAGAGGAGCATCTGGGTGGCTCAACTGGTTCAGCATCCAATTCTTGATTTCGGCTCAGGTTATGATTCAGGGTTGTAAGATCGAGCCCCACACAAGACTCTGCGCTGAGCATGAAGCCTGCTTAGATTTGTCTCTCCTTTTCCCTCTGACCCTACCCCTACTCTCTTAAAAAAAAAAAAAATCAGAGGAAGCACCTTACTTCTTTTGGAAATGAAGCCTTGTTGAGTCCATCTTCACATTCACATCAGGGGCTGTGTGCCCTTTCAGCTACTGCATCAGATGGGACCTGGAATCTGTCATTCCTCCCTGTATGTTCCTTGGAGGATCTATCCAGACATGATTTTACCAACTCCCACCAAAACATGAGTGACCCATTGAATTATATAATAATAAATCTAAGACATTAAATTCCTCCACCAAACAAAGGTTAGCAAGCAAAATGGTGCTTGAGAGTATAGGTAGTAGTTGACTTTTTCACACTCAGGTCAAACCTGAAATGTCCTCTCATGCTGGTATTCTATAGGCTGCTATATAGTTCTTTCTAGAAACCTGGTCTAGACTGCATTCCTGCCCTCTCTTTTGTACACACCTTGAGACTGGCAAGTGTTGGAGGGAAGACAGTGCTGGTAGTCAGCTGCCATTTGGCGTGAGATTTTTGTAATCACTAGCCAAATTATAGACCATGAGCTTCTCAGAGCCACTGTGAAAGGAAAGAATCTTTTCAGTTTTTCTAAAATATTTATTTGTTCTTTTTTTTTAACTCAGACTATACAGAGAGGCAAATCTATTTAATCCATAGGGATGGCCTTAAGCAAGACAAGAGCAAGAAAGCAGCACTTATTTGACACGCACTGTGTGACTGTTCTTAGCACAGTACCTCATTTAAACCTTATAGCAACCTTATGAGGAAAATACTATTCTAAAGGAAAAATACATTCCTGTGTATGTCTCCTCTACTCTCACAATCTGACACCAGATGGTGGTTTTTTCATACATCATGCAATTCTCTGACACCAGCTACTGTTCTATAATTTAACTCAATTCCGACTCTAACTGTCTGGAGATGGCTCAGATCCCACAGATTAAAGGCTTGGGCCTACTAGACTGCCACCAACTTCAGATATCAATTGCGAATCCAGATCGTCACCTGAACTTCTGACCAACCAACTATAAATCAGAGGATCTCATGACCCCCTCTTTGGGCTCTATTAATTTGCTAGGGTGGCTCACAGAACTCAGGAAAATAGTTCACCTACTTGATTACCAATTTATTATAAAAGGATAAAACAGGAACAACCGATAGGAATTGGGTGAGGTGTGGTGGAGAGGGCACAGAGCTTCCAGGCTACCTCTGAGCACAACACTCTCCCTGCACCTTCACATTTTCACCAGTTTGGAAACTCTAAACCCAGTCCTTTTGGAGTTTTATGGAGGCTTCATTACATAGGCGTGATTGGTTAAATCATTGGCCACTGCCTTTGAACTCCAACTCCAGCCCCCCCTCTCCTTCCCTGAGACGGAGGGGTGGAGTAGAGTGGGACTGAAAGTTCCAACACTCTATAATCACCTGGAGTTGCCAGGACTTGAGGACCAAGGTACTGAAGAGAAGAGAAATTCACTGAGCTGATCCCAATATTGTGTGCTTTGCTATCGTCCTTAGGGCATTTACTCATTGTTGTTTTTTTTTTTTTTTTAAGATTTTATTTATTTATTTGACAGAGAGAAACACAGCCAGAGAGGGAACACAAGCAGGGGGAGTGAGAGAGGGAGAAACAGGCTTCCCGCCGAGCAGGGAGCCCGATGCGGGACTCGATCCCAGATCTCCGGGACCATGACCTGAGCTGAAGGCAGTCGCTTAACCAACTGAGCCACCCAGGCACCCCAATTTACTCATTCTTAAAAAGCTTAGGGCTGAATGCAGCTGCTGAAAGGTAGGTAACCCATAGAGCTCAATGGACTACAAAAAAGGGCTTGCTAACACAGCCAGGACTTCAGGAGCCAAGATCACAAGAAAGAAGGATAACGCATAAAAGTGAGCCCAATATTCTATGCAAGTTTTCATCCCAGGGTATTTGTAATTCTCAAGGTACACAGAGCAAAGGCTAAGAAGCTGAAGAGAACATAACCGAGAAACTGAGTGGAATTTTTGGCAGTGTCATAATGCCAAAGAGACCAAAAAAATGAAGTTCAAATCCTACCAAAGAGGAGCCCTGTTAAATATTCTAAGCACACAGAGAACTACATTCAAGAAGTGCGAGAAAAAACTCAGAAGTTTTGAAACCCAGCCTCAGGTGATTAGATTGTGGTGACTTGCTATGGCCTGCCAGAGCATAAATAGAATCTTCCCTGAAGAAAGATGACATCATCCAGAGCTTCTACAATGCTTCACTGATAGTGTCTAACATTCAAAAAAATTACTATACATGTCAGTATAATAAAACAGACAATGAAAGCTGATGCTTGGTGATGCAGATATTGAACTTTTCAGACACCAACTTTAAAAAATGATTATTAGGTTCAAAAAATAGGTAAGATGTAGAATCTCACCAGAGAATTGGACTCTTTACAAGGTAATCACATGAAAATTCTAGAAATGGAAAAATACAAGAATGGAATGTAACAGATATGTGAACACAAACCTATTTATTTAAACTCAATTTAGGGAAAGCCAACAACACACAAATGGACACAGCTACGAATAGGCATTTCTATGTATAAAACAAAGTCAATAAAACAGAGTCAAAAATAATAAATCATATAAATGCTTGATAACATGGCCATAAAATTTGAAATATTAAAGATATCTCTGAGCAGCACCTGACTTTGTGTTTTTTAAATTATTTGTAATCTTTAAGAAGATACTGAATTTCCCTTTTCTGGGTAAATCTTCTCTATTTCCTGATTTCAGAGATTTGCCTTTTTTAGATATTGGTTCCCTCTATCCCATTTTGTGAAAGAAAGAAAGAAAGAAAGAAAGAAAGAAAGAAAGAAAGAAAGAAAGAAAGAAAGAAAGAAAGAAAAGAAGGAAGGAAGGAAGGAAGGAAGGAAGGAAGGAAGGAAGGAAGGAAGGAAGAAAGAAAGAAAGAAAGAAAGAAAGAAAGAAAGAAAGAAAGAAAGAAAGAAAGAAAGAAAACAAAAGCTTTCAGTTTATGGGTGCCTGAGTGACTCAATCGTTAAGCATCTGCCTTTGGCTCAGGTCATGATCCCAGGGTCCTGGGATCAAGCCCCACATCAGGCTCCCTGCTTGTTGGGAAGCCTGCTTCTCCCTCTCCCACTTCCCCTGCTTGTGTTCCTGCTCTCACTATCTCTCTCTCTGTCAAGCAAATAAATAAAAATCTTTAAAAAGAAGAAAAACTTCATTTATCTTTGAGCTTCTGAATTAATATTTTATTCCCACCAAGTCTTAGTTGTTCGGTTATTGGGAAATTAGCTTAAAGGATAAATCTTGCCCATTAGCAGCCTTGGCACTTACAATCAGCAACAGAATGTGATTTCCGGAGTGAAAACAATCTGCTACAGTACAACACTCAACAGTTGTGTAACCCTGGGCATGTCACAACCTCCCTGAGCCTTTGTTTCTATAAAGTGGGGTCAATTCCACTTCCTTAATAAGGTTATTATAGAGATAAAATAAAATAGAGCATATGAAAATCCTTTGTAAACCCACAAAGCTTTTCTTTAATTGTTAATTGTTGCTACTTTTGTCCTCTGATATACATACAGAAGGTAGGAATTGAACCTCATTTATGTATTCAGACAAATATTGTATGTTTTTAAGATATATTTCCATATTTCCTTCATACAACATTCAACATACTTTTATTAAACATCTGTGATGTTCCAGGATCCCTGACAGGTACTGAAGATGCAAAAGATCAATAAAGCAATCACTTTGCCCTCAAGGACCTCAGAAACTGGAAGGGAAGAAAGACATGTAAATAATTATTACTATACATTGTGATAAGTGGTGAGACCCAAAAAAGGGAATTATCAACCCTGCTTTAAAAGTCAGGGAAATCAGTGGTACCCGGGTGGCCCATTTGGTTAAGTGACTGCCTTCCACTTCAGGTCATGATCTCAAGGTCCTGAGATTGAACCTCAACTTGGGCCACCTCAAGCAGCCCCCCAAGTCCTGCATCCAGGCTCTGACTCAGCAGGGAGTCTGCTTCTCCCTCTGCCCCTCCTCCAATTTATGCACTCACTCACTCTCTCTCTCTCTCCCTCTCTCGCTCATTCTTTCTGAAATAAATAAATAAAATATATTTTTTAAAGATTTTATTTATTTGACAGAGAGAAACACAGCCAGAGAGGGAACACAAGCAGGGAGAGTGAGAGAGGGAGAAGCAGGCTTCCCGCCGAGCAGGGAGCCCGATGTGGGGCTCGATCCCGGGTCTCCGGGACCATGACCTGAGCCGAAGGCAGCCGCTCAACCAACTGAGCCACCCAGGCGCCCCTGAAATCTTTTATAAATAAATACATACATACATATATACATACATACATACACACACACATACATAAAAGTCAGTGAAGTCTGGGTTTTGAAAGACAAGTAGGAGATCACCAAGCAAATAAAGGAAGTTGTGAAGACCATGGCAGCCAGAGGGAGTGTAAAGACACAGAGGCATGAAAAAGTATTAAAATTCTTCTTTGATTAAAATATGAGATTCAGAACATAATCTTGGTCACTGCCCTTCAAGGACTCAGTGTGATAAAAGAGAAAAACAAGAAATCTTAATAGTTTTTTTGAAAATCAGGATGCAAAATTACATAGTGTGTGATCTCATCTATGGAATTTTAAAAAAATATGTAAAAGTGACTGGAAACAAACAAAAGAAAAACAACCCAGAAAAACAACCCAATTAAAAAATAGGCAAAGGACTTGAATAGTTATTTCTCTGAAAAAGCATACAAATGGCTAATAAGCACATGAAAAGTTGCTCAACATCATTAGTCATTAGGGAAATGCAAATTAAAACCACAGTGGAATATCTCTTCACATACACTAGTATGGTTATTATTTTTAACAAAAAGGAAAAAGAAGAGAAAAAAATAGCAAGTATTGGTAAGGATATGAAGAAACTGGAGCCCTCAAGGAAGCTTGTGTATTACTGGCAGGAATGTAAAATGGAACAGCTATTGGAAAACAGTCTGGTGGTTTCTCAAAAGATTAAACATGAAGTTACTATACAACCCAACAATTCCACTTCTAGGTATAGATGCAAAAGACTTCAAAATAAGAACTCAAACATCATGCTTGCAGACTAATGTTCATATATAATAGCCAGCATGTGGCAACAGTCTAAGCTTAATCAGCAGATAAATGGATAAACAAAATGTGATAAACAAAATGGAGTATTGTTCAGCCATGAAAAGGAATGAAGTTTTTATACATATTATAGCATGATACATTTTGAAAATATTATGCTCAGTGAAATAAGCCAGACAAAAAGGACAAATACTGTACGATTCCACTTATATGAACTATTTAAAATAGGCAAATTCATAGAGACAGAAAGTGGAATAGAGATTTCCAGGGTGTGGAGGGAATAGAAAATAGAGAATTATTGACAGATGGTTGTAGATTTTCTACTTAGGATAATGAAAAACTTCTGGAAATAGGTAGTGGTGATGGTTATACAACACTGTGAATGTGCTTAGTGCTACTGAATTACAACACGTAAGTACGGGCAAGTTGGTAAATTTTATATTACATATTTTTTACTACAATGAAAAAATGCTTTTAAGATTAAGCCGTACACTTTTGCAGTATGACATCACCTAGTCTCTCTCTTTCTCACTCCTTCTGCACTTATTTGAATTCTCTACATCTTCCCCAATGCATACATATTCTACTTTTTATTAAGTAAAAAAGTCAACATTTCGCTTTTCAAAAAAAAGGAACAAACAAAACCAATATGGCAAGAAAAAATAAGCTGTGCTTTCTCTATGTACAAAGTACCTTGGGAATACAGAGGACACCATCTGGATTTTGCTTGGTCTGTCAACCACCTTGCAACTGGCTTCTTTGGAGGACTCACAAAATGTGGCTATGTGTCATTTTGCCCTAGGAAACCTCTTCTGGAACGAAGGCAGCCCAAGTCTCAATTATTTTGATTATTCTACAGAGCTTTAGCAAGACGTGGGGCAAGACAACTACAGCTTCCAACTTCAAAGAGGCACTTCTTCCTTCGAATGCTGCAACCCAGCTGGCCTGGTGAACTCTGCAGAGATTAGAAGGGCCAGATAGAAACCCCCAGGTAGAGAGAAGAAGGGATAGAGACACTAGCCAGTTTCTTCCCAGGACTCCCTCTCTCTCAGGGTGATGCCAGGTCTTCTCCCCTTTTACTTTAGGGAAAGAAGAGAAGCTTGCTTTGTTGTCTTAGTAAACTGGCTTCTGGCCCCTGCTGCCCTTTCTCTTTCAGAGAGAAAGCACGAACAGTATTCTATTGTAATTATTATAGCCATGTCTCTCAAGCTTGCAACAAAAGTTTTGGAACTGGGCCTTGTTTTGGAATTGGATCATCCGGCAAGGACCTGAGGCATTGCTAAATTTGTCCAGGATTTTGTTCTAACATGATTTGTCTTGGGGGCCAACTGAACTGCTAGGGGATGAGGGAGATGTGATGAGCTCTAGGAAATCTGTCACTTATGCAAATGATGCTCACAAAGGAAGATAGGTTTAAACAAGAAGTCAGGAAGATGTGGACCCTTAATTTGAAAGCCCCTTAAATGTTAAAGGGCACACATGTGAAACTTCTCATTAAGGCACTAAGGATAAAATTGGTCTTTTCTTCTTGAATTATACCCAAAAGGCTGAATCTTGATTTAGTTCAGTCATCCAATATGACACCAGAGAACAAGCACCAATGTGAAAATCTCCTATGGCGGAGAAAACTCATGGCTACCCCCTGGAATTTCATTCTTTTGTTTTCAAACCCTGAGGTCCTGTGATTTCAAAATTGAATTAAGAGTTGGGACCTGGGAAATTTTAACACCAAACCCTCATTTTCCATGTAGTTTCTCCTTGCGTTACCCAGCTCTCGGTTGGAGTGACCGACACACATACAATATAGGTATAGGTTTATTCCCTAGGGAAATTGAAATGGAGACTCTTTGGACTCTGAAAGCCGGTGCTGTGCTAGAGACAATGCAGAAGGGCTTTCAACAGCCAATTGTACACATCTCTTCCTAACTCTGTTCACATATTCACGTCACATTGGTAACTTGAAATCAACCAAGGGAAATTACTGACACAGAAATCAGCAAAAACTAAAAACCTAGGTGAGTGTTCATTTGTTTGTGGAGACCAAGTGTGAAGCTCAGAACTAATGATAGAAAGATTAAATTAAAAGCAGCATTTTAGGACTCAACTCGATCTCTTCCTCCATCTCTTCCCTTTATCTTGACCCCGGATGCAGGAGTCGGGCATTCACCACCAGGCAGGGGATTAGAACTTTGCCTCTTGAAAACTAAATGAACCTAGAGATAAATGCCTATAATTAGTATAATTTGGGGTTCCTTAATAGACACAAAAAGCTGATGTATCTCTCGGGCCAGTAAGTTCCATAGGACTTTCAAGGAACTGTTTAGTTCCTCGCTTTAACTGACATTTTATCCAATTTTTATCAGAGATTTGTGGGAAATCTCTGACATGAAAGCCATTAAAACATATTTTTCTTTTTTCAGTAGAGGAAACAAATCATTAGGGAAGCAAAGAAATCTTCAGAAAGATAAGAAGTGATGTTGCTACTATAGGTTAGAATAGTAGGTTGCTGTATTTGGTATTTATTACTATATAACAAACTGCCACAATTTAGAAGCTTAGAAGAACATCTACCTATTATTTCACAGTTTATGTAGGTCAAGAGTCCAGGCATGGCTTAGCAGGTCTCTCTGCTCATGGTCTCAGCAGGCTGCAACCAAGGAATCAGCTGAACTGTGTTCTTTTCTGAAGCTTGGAGTTCTCACCCAAGCTTGTGGTTGTTGCAGAATTCAGTCTCTTGTGGTTGTAAGAAGTTGTTGGTCCCTCTCTCCCTTTTTTAAACAAATTGTTAATCTTTTATTATTAACTACCTTAATAGTAGAACATTGGCCAGGCATGCTATGTAGAAATGTGGAAAGATTGTATACTCCAAAAGAAAAGGTGGTGAAAGAGTTGAAATAGGATACCTCTGGGAGGTGGAAATGAGGAATGGGAAGAGGATTGGTTTACTTTTTATTCCATTTGGTACAATAAAAATAAGAAAGAGAAAAAGAAAACCTATGCAAATGTATTGTTTTGGATTTAAAATATTTCTTTTTTAACGAGTATATCAGATTTCATCAAAATCTGTAAGACTCAAAGTTTTCCCAGCCAGAATAAACAAACAGGAAATGCTGAACAAGAAACAGAGACCACCTCTCTCAGTTTAGTGGTGGATTTAACGAAGACAAACAAACCAAATTTATCTTCCTTTTGTTACAAATTCTACGCTGATTTTGACAGATTTCCCCGAGTGCCTATGCTCCACTACAAATTACTAATTTTTCTGAGTCACTCTCGTCTAGACTGCAAGAGCAGCCCCTGTGCCGCGTTTGGCGGACGGCAATTGTAGGTTCTGCTCAGATTTGTTTGTACAGCACTTCCTCCCTCACGCCAAGCATGCATTATATGTGAATGAGGCTCTTCACAGCTCTGCATAATTACTGCATTTGGAGCCATTCTTCTCTTCAGAGGTTGGGTATTTTTTTCCTTTTCTTGTGATTTCTTATATTTTGCAGCGACTGTCATCATTATTTTGATGCTATGGTTTAATAGGGGCTTCAAATGCAAATTTGACAACACAAGCTGAAAATTATGGGTAGCAAACAAAGGAACTAAACTTCTATGGCTGTGTTTTGAGAGGCTCCACCTGCTGTATAAAAGCACACAGTTGTAGTAGTAAGCCCCCCACACAAACTTGGCTTGTGTAGCATCAGAAGAACGAGAATCTTCTGAAGACATTCCCCAACCTAGGCTCCAGAATGGAGTCTCAACTATTTTTTCTCTTCCATGTTATACAATTCTGACTTGACAGGGAGTTGAGATCCAGTTGGAAATTCCATGTTTTCCAGTGAATCTGTCGTCCTCTTTGTAGCATTTGCCTGAGGATGAAAAGCCAAAGATTTCACAACTGGAAATGCCCAGACAAAGGCTAATCAGAGCAGGAGTAGAGCTGGCGCTCCTGGTTGGCACCTGCTTTCTGCCTTTAGCTACTGGACCCTGAGAGAAATGATAGGAAGGGGCTCTAGGGCAGGGGGCTGAGGGACTCGAAGGGAGTGTGGGTAAAGCAGTTATAATTAATCAGTATGGGGGTATTTAAATGTTTGAAGAGTTGATAAGGCTATATCTGGGCTTTCTGAAATATCACCCCTGCATGATTCACTTCCTGTCTATAAGTTACTCATGCACATGTCTTCTAGGTCTGGCTTCCTCAATCTTGACATAAAAAGTGTTCCCTGTTGAAATTAAACGTGCTAAAATTTAGGGAGATACTTTTTATAAACACCAATCTAGTCGTTTGGGGGGACAATGGGACTTAGGAACATACATACACAGATCAGACCTATTTCTTGAAAAAATTTCAGTGGCATAAAGGATATTTGGGAGAAAGATGAAAGTATATCCTTTGTTAGTTAGCTTTGTTACATGGATATGGAGTAGAGTGGCAAAGACTCATACTAATTTTTTTTTTGAAAAATGAGGACTTCATTGGCAATATTTTAATTTTGTAATAGTTTAAGTAAGTTAATACAAGACAATCAAACCTCAAGCATCACACTGGCAAGTTTTTATTTTCCCTGCCAGTGCTAATTGGAAAATAGAAACGGAGAGAGATCCATAAATAGTCAGAAGAAAATTAGCTTTTTTTTTTAGCTCAATTCTCAAAACCTAAGAAGTTATCAAGCTATAAGGATGAGGGACTGTAAAAGAATATGATTTTGTATCTAGGTCGTAAAATTTATAGCTATTTTCCTTCTTTAAATTAGGAGTGATATGCATCTATAATGTGTCAACCCATCAGGATCAGAAACATGGTATCATAGGTTAAAACATTTATTTTTCATCCAGAGAGAAATTGGCATGAAATACATTTATCAAGGGACTACATTTCTAAAGCATGCATTTCATGGCTGCCTAGTACAAAAAAAAAAAATCTAGTATATTAAAGTAATAATTCCTTTTGAACTATAAGTATTAATATAAGATGATAGAAAACAGACCAAAATAAACAATTTTCAAAGAAGACACAGAGGCCAGAGTATCATCTTGCCTTTCCAGTACTTTTTTAGTTATAGTTTTAGCTACTTGTTTTCTCAAAAGATAATTACCTAGAATTCTCTTAGCTTACTCCAAATCTCTAAGCAGATTTAACTTATCAATAACACACAGTTGATATGAGTCAAATGCAGGATGTTTCTTTCAAAACAACTGAATGGTTTATTTAATACAAGAGCTGTTGACCATTTGAAATAAATAGTAAATTACTATAACTATTCTACATATTTTTAGTTATTCTTTAATAGGATTCTGAAAATAATTTGTGTTTCTCTAATAACATGTTTCAGTAGGTACCATGTGCTAGATAGACTACTGCTAGGCACTGAAAATGTAGAAATAAATAAAGAAGAGGGCTGCCAGGATGGCTCAATCATCAGCGTCTGCATTCGGCTCAGATCATGATCCAAGGGTCCTGGGGATCCTGGGATGGAGCCCCACATCACCCTCCCTGCTCAGCGGGAAAACTGCTTCTCCCTCTTCCATTCCCCCTGCTTGTGTTCCCTCTCTCACTGTGTCTCTCTCTGTCAAATAAATAAATAAAATCTTAAAAAAGATTTAAAAAGGAGGAAATAAAGAGGATACTCTCTGTTCTTATCCCGGAATTCAAGAGTTAGCATAGGAATAGACAGTTCCACAGATAATTTCAGCAGAGCCTGATAAGTACAAAAGACTCATTTTCTTTGCTGTGGGGGAGATGCAGGAGTAGCCAAGGGAAAATCTCTAAAGCAACCCTGAGCTATATCTGAAAGGAAATAGAGACATTAGCCAGGCAAGAAGGATATTCTAGACAGAGGGAATGGAAATATAGGAAAAGCATGTGATATTGCAGAAGCATAAACTTAGACTGGAAATCCTCAGAGGAAATGTTTAGATTAATGGACATGCAGGCTAAACTCTTCTTCCAGAAAAATCATATGGAGCAAAATAATTAACACTTTCCTTTTGAGAATTATCATTGCATTATGTTCTCAGTTGCTTTCAATAATAAAAAAAAAAAATATGTGATAAACTTCCCAAGGACTAGCCATAAAAATGCTTGGGAAAATCCCAACATTGGTCATTACAAAACATTTCTATAATATTTAATGTTTGTAATCTGAGAGGATAAATAAAATGCTAAATGGCTTACATCCATAGAATAAAACAAAGATTTGCTGTTTGAATATTTTCTCGAGCATTGTATGTAGTCCATCCATATATCACAATGTAGACTCTCAAAAATGCATCCTCATAACAATTTTCCTATATAAATTGTGGAAACATGCCAACATAAGTCATGTGGAATTTTCATTCCTTAAAAAGTAAAACATTTTCTTGTTCTCAAGTACCAATTCCTTTTTCTAAGCCCAACCAGGAGCTGGGCTGGCTAGAAGACCCTGGACTATCCTTACCTCCAGCATTAATGAAACAAAGTCTCATATAACATAATCTTATGTAGCATTCTAACTCTAACTCTGTGGATCTTACTTTCCTTACACTAAAATGAGAGGGGGAACCAGATGACCCCTAAACTCTTTCAGCTCTAACAGTTATTTTACCTTTTTTTTTTTAATCTCGTGCTTGACAATACCAAACTTGGCATTGTAATGACTTCCCAGCACCAGTCAATGAAACCACTTCTTCAGCATGCATGTCAGCCATGGAGATCAAACATCTTATTAATTGTAGCCTGTCTTGTCCATTTCACTTGGGTCATAATCATATTTCTCCACCCTCAAGTGGAGCACATTAGACTGAGACTTTCTTGTATTGGCTTTCACCCAGCAAAAGTGCCTCATTCAACTACATCAGCCTAAATCTAAGTCAAGTGCAGAAAGAACATGAAAGATTCTAAGATGGTAAACAGTCAAAGCATTATAAACTTTATTCCTGACAGCCTCCTATGGCTCTATTTCAGGAAAAAATAATCATATAAAGGGTGCACAGCATCTGCCATTCAATAGCACTATATTGTGTATATTGTCCCTGTTCTACTCCGTCTTTCTTGACTGGATGTAGAGCAGGGGTCCTCAAAGATTTTTGACATACCACCTCATCAATTAATATAGTTTATATTTCTTGCATAGATAGTATAGATTTAGTATATTCTTATATTTATATATTACATTTGCCTATTTATCAACTATATCCATGTAATATTGAACTAACAGGTTATATAGATTATAAAGTATATATAAAAATAGAAACTTTAAAGGGAAGAGATTTTTAAAAAAATCAATAGATGCTTTGAAGTGCTAACTCTTCTGAATGAACCAGACATTCACATTAAATCTAGTCCTTTCTAATCTTTTATGATTCTTAGTAACTTCTTATTCAAAATATTAAAATATTTAAAAAATTAAATCATGAGTTTTGATATGTTTATGTGAGGTGGTTAGTTTCACCCTTTGGGGGGAAAAGAAGTAACAGAGGGAAAAGTTTGCAAAGCAAATGATTTCAGATCAAGTTGTTATTACGAACCTTGACCCATCCCAGCCCTCCAAAATCTCACCCTCATCACTCATTTTTCTCTACCATTCATTGGATCTTGCATATGGTCTCCTTCTTACTGTAAAATATTTCTCTCTCTTTCTCTTTTTTTACATGCTTATGAGGTAAGACAGTAGAGCTGGTTCAGAAACAATTACTCCAAGAAGTATATATAATTGTATTCTCATTATTTTATGATCATAATTTATTTTCTTTCCTTTCTTTCTTCTTTATTACTCAGTTTAATTCATTTACTGGATTGAGCCATTAATAACTTGACTACTTCCAAAAATTGGACCCATCCAAAAAAAGAAAAAAAAAAGAGGTTGTTGTCTAAAGAGAAAAGATCACAGATTTACCATCTCTGAGACTGTTTAAATTGATGTGTTCTGGAATTCTGACAGTAAACTCAAAGAGGACTGAGAGCATCTTTATGATCAGTATATAACACTTTACACATTAAAGGGAAACATGAGCCTATGGTTTTCAAAAATCTATTTTATTTCATCATAGACCCTCATCATAGATCTCTCCACCTAGGTTGAAAGGCAGTGTGGTGTGCTGGCCACAGCCTTCAGAGGACTTTAGACCAGAGTTCTGATCCCCACCCCATCATTAACTGTGTGATCCTGAACAACTGACTTGCTTAATCTTTGAGTCTCACTTTCATATTCTGCAAAATAGGATACTGTCTACCTCTTAACTTGTTGTGGAGATGGCATGTTTATAAAGCTCGTTGTATACTTCCCAGAATATAACAGATATTCAATAAATAGCAATTGTTTTTTCTGCTCTTTTAAATCCTTAAGGATTCTCTCTCGCCCTCCCTTCCCCACACCCTCTTTCTCTCTCTTTCCCTTTTAGTACCTAGCATAATATCTCCTCTGGAGTAAATATTCAGTAGTTTTCCATGGACTAATACAGATAATCTCCTACACTTTGATAATTTTATTTAATTTCATAGAAATAAATAATGCTGTAATGCTTCTTATATTTTGGAGATTAAAGATAAAATAGTTTGGCAACAAAAGCAACAAAAAGTCTGTTGTGCCGTTCTGTTCACTTTTCCAGCATACAGAACGTCAATTCATGGGGTCTGAGGTTATCTTGAGTTCTGAGGTACAAATGAGAAATGGAGGTGCTCTAATCCTGATTATACCAGTGACTGTGTACAATAGACCTGCAAATCCTTTCTCAGGTCATTTCCAAAATGCAGGTCTCTACATCTGGGCTTCAAGTCTAATCTTCTCCATTTGGTGATCTGGGTAATCCTCTGGCTTTCATCTTTGGGGATAAACCTTATCTTTTTCTTGAGAGGGAAGCAGGGAACTTGTTTTTCTATCTTTATGAAGCCAGATTAGATTCTGTGTGAGAGTGTGCATGCATGCATGAAAGAAAAGCAAAGATAGTCAACTGACTCTTCTACAACCCTCTACCTTCATTTGTAAGAAACCTGGGCCTGAATTTTAATCTTTAGCCCCAACACAAGAAAGTAGATTCCTCAAAAATGTCAGACAGAATAAAAATTCATCCTTGCAATTTGACATGGCTGAAATGTCTCCCTGAAATACAGGGCCCACCCTGGCTGTTGCTTGCATCACCACTGAATGGCCAGGAAGACCCACACTTCCTGCCTCTGTGGGACAGAAATGCCTTCAAAAGAGCAGCCTCTCCAGCTGGTAACTCCCTCTGAACAGAAATACATACAAGGTTAATGAATTCTGAAGCACTTCTTTCGAATATTAGAGAGACAATGGTTAAATTCTGTGTTCTGCTTGGAAAGTGGTAAGTAGACAGACATTTGACTTAGAATCAGATCCTGGTACCTTTCTCTTACTACTGATATGACATTGAATAAGAGCCTACCTAACATATGAGCTCCAATTTTCTTCTATGTAACCTCAGACCCCACGAATTGACGTTCTTATATCTACCTCATAGATTTATTAGAAGAGCTGATTAAGAGAACAAATGTAAAAAAATGTTTAGAGAGTAGCCATTCAATGGGTGTTGTTGAATCTACACCATATCACAAAAATCAAGTTTCCTATTTTGGTTGATATTCCTAGATCTACCTTATCTCTTCAGACTGGAATTTTGACAGAAATTTGCTGCTTTTAGAAGCATTTGACTAATCTGGATTTATATTCTTTTGGATAATTAGTTATTTAGTATTAATGTTTTTGCTGCTGTAAAACTAGATTTTGAAGATTTACCTTGTATAAGTTCTAGCAATTATGCCTTCCCCTGTATTTGCATAGAGCTATGTTCTCCAAAAGTCGTTTCTATTTTCTCACTTGTCCAAGAGTTAATACAGTTATGCTCTTAAATTTTAACATCCATTTCATGGAGATGAGTTTAAATGGTTTTCTGTGGCTGGATATGAATAGGGATTTTTATTTTCAAATCTTCATTTGAAAATAGCATTGATAACCTACAACCTATCTCAGAAATGACATCCAAATAGGGTAGTGTTTCAAAGGAAATTCAGAAAAATTGCAAGCATAGATTACGGAATGAGCATCTGACATTTGCCTTGGCTCCTAAGTGTGTGTAATTCACCCGAATGGGTGGCACGTGTGCAGTTTTCGGCACACTGGGAAATACTCAGAGGCCCACTTCGCGCAGTGGATTGACTGCCAAGGAAGAAAAACAAATGGCAGTGTCTAAGAAAAGAAAATATGGTGCTAAATTCTTTATGGACATTTTATTATAGCACAAGGAAGTCCACATCAAAGCAAAAGAAGGGAATGATTTCGTTACACTTTCACATTCAATGATTTTTATCATTTATGATCTCAGCTTGAGCTGGGTCTCCAAACAGAGTTCATTCTTGCTGCTTTCTTGTCTAAGCAGTACAGCTGAGGGGAAATGTGGAGGAGGAAATTTAAAACCCAAGGACCTGGGTTTTGAATCCCATCTTTGACATTTACTGATTCTATGATCAGTAGTTTTTAACTTTTTGGAGGTTCTGTTTCCTGTATGTTAAATAGCAAAGCACAATAAAATCATTTCATTGTTTATTAGGAGGATTAAATAAGACAATATATATAAATAGCCCTTCATATACCATACCATGCTAAACAAACTTTAATGTCAACATGGTAATATTACTATGAATAGGGATACTAGTAACACTGGTACCAAGGTTTTTGCATTATGTTCAAACCTCCCTGTCCCTATATATACCACCTCCACATCCATGAAATTTCTATCTATACCTATCTTTGGTTCTGTGCATGACAAACATAATTCCTTATTCACACAACATAACACTCCATGCATGAAGACTTCAACTCCATCTTATTTATTTATTTATTTTCCATAACCCAGCCACCCTAGCCCTCCCCCCACACACACCCGGCAACCTTCAGTTTGTTTCCTGAGATCAAGAATCTTTCATGGTTTGTCTTCCTCCCTGGTCCCATCTTGTTTCATTTTTTTCTCTCCCTACCCACCACCCCCTGCCCTGCCTCTCAAATTCCTCATATCAGAGAAAGCATATGATAATTGTCATTCTCTGATTGACTTATTTTGCTCAGCATAATACCCTCCAGTTCCATCCACGTCATTGCAAATGGTAGGATTTCATTCTTTTTGATGGCTGCATAGTATCCCGGGGTGTGTGTGTGTGTGTGTGTGTGTGTGTGTGTGTGTGTGTGTGTACCACCTCTTCTTTATCCACTCATCTGTTGGTGGACATCTAGGCTCTTTCCATAGTTTGGCTATTGTGGACGTTGCTGCTATAAACGTTCAGGTGAGTGTGCCCCTTCGGATCACTACATTTGTATCTTTAGGGTAAATACCCAGTAGTATGATTACTGGGTTGTAGGGTAGCTCTATTTTCAACTTTTTGAGAAATCTCCATACTGTTTTCCAGAGTTGCTGCACCAGCTTCCCTAGCAACAGTGTAGGAGGATTACCTTTTCTCCACATCCTTGCCAACATCTGTCATTTCCTGACTTGTTAATATTAGCCATGCTGACTACTGTAAGGTGGTATCTCACTATGGTTTTGATTTATATTTCCCTGATGCTGAGTGATGTTGTTCACCTTTTCATGTGTCTGTTGGCCATTTGGTTGTCTTCTTTGGAGAAATGACTGTTCATGTCTTGTGCCCATTTTTTAATTGAATTACTTGTTCTTTGGGTGTTGAGTTTGATAAGTTCTTTATAGATTTTGGATACTAACCCTTTATCTGATATGTCATTTGCAAATATCTTCTCCCATTCTATCGGTTGTCTTTTGGGTTTTCAACTCCATCTTAAGGCTTTTTATCTGTTTAACTTTCTCCAGAATTTTCTCTGGAGATTTATCTCCAGAGATCCAGAGATCCAGAGAGATTAGATTTCTCAAATGATATGGTTATGCAACCAACAAACAAACATTCAGTGAAGCATTATCCCATATAAGGCTCTTATGGATGGCACTGCCTGATCATCTGTCTCAGACAAGCAGAGGTCCAGAAGCTGTAAGGTTCAGGCTGGAAATAAAAATTAAATACTTTCTCTGAGAAGGTAAAACATTAGATTGGACACAGGGACAGAGCACCACTTACCCACAGGCTGCAGATCAACAAGAGAGATAGCCTCTTAGACCTTATAGAAGCCAGCAAGGCAAAGGTACTTGGCAGCTGGGAGACAGTATGGAATACAAGAACTCAGGAACAAAAATAGAAACAAGTGTGAAGTTTTTAGCGTAAACTAGGAGGAGAATGGAGAAATGGCTGTAACACTGAGTAGAGTAACTGCTCTTGCGTGTGGGTGGGGAGATTGCTGAGGGAGATTGCCTAGTTGATTTTTTTGGTTTGTTTGTTTGTTTGTTTGTTTTTTAGATTTTTTTTTATTGTTACTAATTTTTTTTTCCAGTGTTTCAAGATTCATTCCCCATTCCCCACACCCAGTGCTCCCCGCTTTAGGTGTCCCCAGTACCCACCACCAGGCTCTCCCATCCCTCCACTCCCCTCCCTCCAAGTCCCTCAGTTTGTTTCTGTGTTCAAAATCTCTGTTGTTTCGTTTCCCTCCCTAGATTACCCTAGTTCCCATTTGCTTT